>VZDJ01007753.1:50738939-50757039 GCA_008694505.1 Cyanoderma ruficeps | reverse complement strand
AACCCATCCCGAAATAATGAATTTTAATGCAAAGGAAATCGTTGGTTTTGGGGAGAGGAATTTGCACCGAGCCAAACAAACGGCAGAGCTTGTGGAGGCTGAAAACACTCCAAATTCCCGGAGAATTCCTTAAAATCCAGAATAAGCAGCTTGATTTTTTTCAAGGTGAATTCCTAAGACTGGACACTGGTACTGCAGGGAAAACCCAGGGATGGGGTTTTCTTCCCGGGGAAACTCCAGGGATGACTTTTCCTTGTGTCTTGCTCTCAGAGTTCTTGCTCGGACAAGCTGCCGAGTCAGCTTTTCTCTCTCGGGTTTTTTGGCTCCTTACTGAGATTCCAGGTTGTTAAAAGTCCCCGGCCCTCTAAAAGCCCCGAGCCGCGTCGCAGAAAGAAGCGGAGTCCTTCAAGGCCTTGTTCTCAGCTCTCGTGTGTTGTTTATTATTGGGTGTCTCACAATTTGCTCCGCGCCCGGCCGAGGTCCGGACAGCGGCTGGGACACGGCGCGACTGCGACTGACGGGGCCTTGCTGGGTTCTCACACAGATAATTACCTGGCCACTGTTTACTATTTTGTACCAATGTGTGATATCTACACTAAAATTGTCATTTCTACCCTAATCCAATAACTTAGAACTTCTTTGTGTCATCACCACCCCAGAGGATGGAGGATAAAGGAGAAGGATCTTGGGCAACACCCTAAATCCTCCATCTTGTCCCCTATTCAACTCTATTCTAAGAATTCCTAAACTACAGAATTTCCCACCCCGTGCTGTACTAAACTACGACTTTCGCACCTTTGAGGTTTGTAATTCCTCTCTCAGTGTTGGAAGCTTCTCCCATGGACTAAAATCAAACTCGGTGTCTCCCTGGGCTCTGTGCCAAGGTCTCCAACCCCCCTGGACCGGCTCCACACCCCCTGTCCAGGGTCCGAACTCCCTTTCTCAGGTCCCAGGTCATCCAAAGGGATGCCCTGGACTCCAACATTCTCTGTCTTGGATGAGTCTTGGGCTTAGGAGTCAGAACCGTAAAATCAGGGATCAGTTCCCACCGAGTTGGAATTTGGCACAAATGGAACATTTAAAACATGGCCCAGGAATCGCCTTTGTCTGCAGAAGCTGAAGAAATGTGACCTCGTTCCTTGAAATCAAAACTGTGTTAAATAAGATTTTCACTTCCACGTTTTCCCAAAATTTTCCAGATTTACTCCCCTAAGGAATTGTTTACCCAGAAGACATAAAATATTTATGCTTCCCGACCACACAGCCAGGAAATCCAGATGTAAATATAATTATAATTCTATTTTCCAGCCCTCATCAAACCCAGAAGGGAATCCAGTCTTGGAGCAGGTGATGAGAGGGTACAAAGCAAATTCCAGGATTTTTTCCTCCTCCCTTTTCAAAGGAATGATGTTCCCTGGCACTGCTGTGTGGTCCTTGCTCGATTTGCTGAGCTACAGAAGAATTCCAGAACTTCCCAGAATGGATTTTCCACTCGATTTCCCAGCTGGCAGAGCCGTGCTCACAGCAGTTATTCCCTGAATTTTCAGGGATAAATGGAAACAGGGTCCCGTCAGCTGCTTTTGGTCGTTGCTTCCAGTTTTATTTTGCTCAGCTATTCCAGAATCCAGTTTTTTTGCTGGATCCACAGCCTCACAGGACACAAATATTCCCCTTCCCACTCCTTGGAATAATTAAGCCACCCTTAAATTGATTTATAAATAAAAGGGCTTTGAGTGAAGGCTCAGGGAGCTGAGATGTGCCTAAATCATGGAATCATGGAATGTTTTGGGATGGAAGGGACAGAAAGGTCATAAAATTTCATCCAAAGGTCACAAAAGGGACGAATTCCACTATCCCAGGTTGCTCCAGCCTGGCCTTGGACACTCCCAGTGATCCAGGGGCAGCCACAGCTTCTCTGGGAATTCTATCCCAGGGTCTCCCCACCCTCCCAGCCAGGAATTCCATCCCAATATCCAACCAAAACTTTGCCTCTTTTAGTTTAAAAGACTTTGGGGAGCGTTTATGCTGGAAAAGGCGTTTTCAACCCAAAAAAAAAAGGCCTTGCTAGGACAAGGAGCAGAATTCCTGCAGGAAATGCATGGAGCCAAAACAACCGGGTAGGATTTAGGGATGGCTTGGTGTTGTGAGGAAAAATTCCCTTTTATAAAATATTCCATTTTTTCCCCTTTTATAAAATATTCCATTTTTTCCCCCATCCATGCCAGTGCTTTTCTCCTTCACTGCTCTTTTTTTTTTTTTAACACAGCTCTGCATTCCTTTAATTTTTCTTTCCCCCCCCTCTATTTTTGAAGGAATTGTCTAACAAAAAGAGTGCTCGGCCTCCAAGGGCAGCATTTGGATTCTGGGCGCAAAGAAATCATTCCTGACCATTTGTCAGGATCTGAAATGCATCCCTGACCCCTCTGGAAAAGCCACAAAAAGCCATCTCCTCATACATGTCCTTTTTTTTTTTTTTTTCCCTAGTTCAATCCCAGGTTTTGTGTCTATTTTCTGGATTTTTTTAAAGGAATCACAGCCAGGAAATGCTTGAAGAAGAAGCTCTGGGTGAAGCTTCCTTTGGAATTGTCCACAGGGAGATTGATTTCATCAAGGAAAGGGGAAAAATAATTGTGGAATCATTCCCTGCTTCTGTTGAGCAGGGGGAAGAGTTGAAGCCCAGGAGATGTGATCCTGGCATGGAATATCTGTGAGGAAAAGGAAGAATTGTGGAATTTTTGTAGATTTCTTTACCAGGAAGCCAGGGAGGCTCAGGAAAAAAATTCCCAGAGAAGCTGGGGCTGTCCTTGAATCCCTGGGAATGTCCAAGGCCAGGTTGGACTTGGAGCAGCCTGGGCTGGTGGAAGGTCTGGAATTGGATGGGATTTAAGATCCCTTCCAACCCAAACCATCCCAGGGTTTCCCTGATCTTCAGACACCACTCAACCTCCCTTTTCCTGAGGTGTTTGCCATAAAAAATGTGGAATACAGCTTCTTCAGCCCAGCCGAGCCTGGTTTTTCCTGGTTTTCCTAAAGATTTGGGCAACTCTTCCTCCCATTACGCTAAAGCAGAACCTTCTTAAAAAATCAGAGGTGTTTAAAGAGATTTTGGGGGGGGGGGGTGTTTGGAGTTGGTTTTTTTGGTAATTTTTTGTTGATTTGTGATTTTTTTAGGCCCAAGCTTAACTTGGACTCCTCCTGTAACTGTNTAAATAAAAATAAAAATAATAAAAAAAAATCCTTATTTGAGCAAGCAGCACTTTCCTGGGCATGTTTTGGAGCATCAAGGGGCATAAAAAAGGAATAATGCAGGAAATTGAAGCTACTCAGAAGTGCTAAAAGCTGGGGTTTTTTAGGGGCTGGATAAACACATCGAGATTTTTATTGGCAGCGAAATCATCTTTTTGGGACACTCGAGACTCGTCTGATGGTAGGAGCAGAAAGAGTCTCGTGAGGTTGGTTTTTATTTTAATTAGGATCGAGATCGATCTGAGAAAATATTGGAAGCGAAGGGGATTTATCCGTGTTTCATCCGGAAGTTTCCCGGGCATAAAGGAATCGTCAACGTCTTTTAAAATCCCCTCAAAACGCCGGCAAATCTGGGCCTTTGGGGCAATAAAAATAAAATGTGGTAATGGATGCATCCGTTTTTTACGGACTCATTTACGGAGATTGGGTGAAAGCCTTTTTGTTACCTTCCATCAGGAAAAATGGGAGGCTTTGGAAGGCTCAGGCCACGGGAAGATTTGCAGGCAGCTCCTTCAATTCCTGGGGTTTTTAAAGGTTTTTTAGCTGGGAATGAGAAATAGGAACCTTTTTTTTTTTGGCTGGATGAGTCTCCTGCTCTGTTTTTAAAGGGAAGGAAATTCGTCTCTTTATTCCCATTTCACTCCTGCTGAGGCGGCAGGAGGAAGGAGCTTTTTATCAATTTTCTGTGTTTTATTTACTCTTTTCATCCAGGTTTGTATTTTATTCCAACGTAAAGTGGGATGGAGCCTGCGGAATGCTGTCGGTATAAGGGAGTAACAGCAGGGTTTGAAGGATTTATTCTGAAGGTCAAAGCCATTGTGGCTTTTCTGGTGCCAGGAAAAAGGGCCTGGTTGGCAAAATCCCACCCGGATTTTTTTCTAGTTAAAAACGTGTGGAAAACCCCAATGGTTGCCTGTAATATCTTCACCAATCCTTAAAAATCAGGGTTTATGGAAAAATCGTCTTATTTCTGGTTGGTTTTTTTAAAATTAAAATTAAAAATGTATTTAAAATGGAAACAGGTAAGGAACCTGAATGCTCATTTTAATATATGAAATATGAGGAATTGCTTCTTCAACTCTAACAGGCAATATTTAAAAAAAAAAAAAAAGTCCTCTGTCAGGAAACCCACAAGTTTTGAATTATTATCAAATCCCATCATTATAATTTAACTTTAAAATAAAATCATTTCAAGGTCTTTCCTTTTTTCCCTTCAACGTTAGGACCTCGAAAACAAAAACCATGGAATTATCAAGATTGGAAAAGCTTCCGAGTCCAACCATTCCCCAGCATTCCAAGGCCACCTCTGCCCCGTGTCCCCAAGTGCCACATCCAGAGGGATTTTGAATCCCTCCAGGAATGGGGATTCCATCATTGGTTATCCCAACCAATGGTGGAAAGGAAAATCTTAGACATGGGGTTTTTATCTTCATTTCTTCTGTTAGAGCTGGGATTAAATGTTCAGGAGATGCAGTTTTGTGTTCGGACTCAGATGTTTATTAATTCTTATCTATGTCACAGTCTCACAAGTTGTGAGTTCTGGCTAACAAGGTAGAAAATGGCTCTGTCTCTAACTCTTTCCAAGGCCTTTTAAACATAAATTGTCCAATTATGAAATGACACCTGAATTATTTTTACTTTTAACCCAATAACCAACCACCCGTGGCCCACAATGCGGATTTCTCTACCCAATTACAAAACCCCACCCAGAGCCGTGAAGGAGAAGGTGAAAAAGATGGACTCAGGCTCTGCCCTAAATCCCCCATCTTGGTTTATATCTATATTACTTATATTCTAAACCCTTAAACTCTAAGTTTTGCACCCTGTGCCATCACACACTTCTATCCAAACCCCACACCCACAATCCCAGCGCTGTCACTCAATTTTGGGAGCCTTTTCCACGGCCTCAGGTCAGTGCAGTGTTTGCCTGGGGGTCAGTGCCTGTGAGCACAGAAAGTCTGGAATTCTCAGCGCCCAGAGTTCCAACAAGCTTAAGAACCCTGCTTGTGGATTTGAAAGTAAATTCCCCCAAAACCTCTGAATTATTCCTAAATGAGCTGATTTAATACTCTCAAACCCAGGGCTCGGCTTGTCCCCAAAGAGAAATTACAATTATTGCAATCCCTGCTTTTTTTCCCCCCTCTCAATAACCCGCAATCAGTTATCCAATAACGCTCCGGGCGGGCTGAATAATTCATTCCCATCTTTCTCCTGGTGCCAGGAGCCTTCGGAATGGAATCAGGAGCCTTTGGAATGAGCTGATTCCCATCTCCTGCTCCGGCCATCACGGTGCCACTTAAACCCATCCAACCTCCATAACAGCTCTGTGCTTCCCAAAGGATTCCAGTGAGGAGAGAGAAATGCGTTCCTAAAATTTTTAGCCGGGAATTCCAAACCAAAGGAAAGCAGCGGGTTGGAGTATTTTAGATTAAAACCCTTCATTAGTTTGGGTGAACTCTCATTTTGGGGCAGAGAGCACAGGATCGTTCACATCCCAACGATTTATCTGTAGTTTTCTTGGAAACTTGGCTCTAATTGCTGTTTTCTCCCCTGTTTTTACCTCTCACCTCGGCATAAAATTAAAGGGGATTATGGAGATGGGCTGTTCTCCTCAGTATTCCATGTGAATTCCCGATTTTTGAGTTCTCTTTGTCTCTCTGTGTGATTCTTCATCAGCTGGAGCTGAGGAACCTCCTGGATGTTGGAAACATGGAAAAGATCAGGAGTCGAATCAACTCTCAGCATCCATCAGGGAACAGAGATTTCCCTGAGTGATAAACGTTGGATCCAATATTGGACATCTCCATCCTGAGCCTGTCCCAGGCTGGAATTCTGAGGGAGTTACCGATGTCCGAGTGGGAATTGAGTGGGAATTGAAGGTCTCATCCAGCTCCCTTTGCTCTTTTCTCCCGGAACGAGTGATCCTGAGCTGATTTCATCCAGGTCTGAATTCCATTGCGGCCCATTCCATAAATATTTCCACAAATTCCCTCCCGCACAGCGGGGAGCACGGATAACCTGCAATCAGAGCAGCCTAAAAAATGCCGATTTTTTTCGTTTCGCTCCCATTTTCCCCCACGGAAAACCTTGAAAGCTTTTGTTCCCTGCTAAATTTTGCTGGGTTTGTGACAATTCCAACAAAAGGATGAAGTCAAAATCTCCGCGTTTCCGACCCAGCTGGGTTTAAACAAAACAAGAGCTTCGGTTTTTCCCTGTGTTCTCCGCAGGCCTGAGCTGTGTGAGCGGCCCTGTGGGAGGTGAAAATCAGATTATTGTTATTTTCCCGTAGCCAAACCGAGGAGTTTTCACCGGGAGAGAAAACAAAACCCGGGTTGCTGCTTGCGCTGGAAATGAGATTTCAAAGAAAAGCAGATCCGAAATGGAGAAATTCCTCGTCTGCTGTGGTGGGGTTGGAGTTTGGATTTTGACACATTTTCGGTGTCAGGAATGAGGGCAGTTTAGAGTGGAGAATTTTCCTTGGGATGTCGTTTATTTCAAAAGCCGAATTTTCATTGGGAAACGGAGTTGGATGGTAAATCCTGACTCCCGGAGAGGGAATTTTTGCAGGGGTGTGGAGTGATAGGAGAAGGGGGAATGGTCTTAAATGGAAAGGGGGTAGGGTTAGATGGGATTTTGGGAAGGAATTCCTGGCTGGGAGGGAAGGGAGGGGCTGGGCTGTAATTCCCAGATTTGCTGTGGCTGCCCCTGGATCCCTGGAATGTCTAAGGCCAGGTTGGACATTGGGGAATCAAACAACCTAGGATAGTGAGAGCTGCCCCTGCCCGTGGAATGGGGTGGGATTTAAGGCCCCTTCCATCCCAAACCATTCCATGATTCCAGAATCCCTTGCTCAGATATCAACAGTGAATCAAAGCAAAAACCCCAAAACCTCCACTAAATTTTCCATGAATTTCACCAGGGAGTTTTTACTCCCTGAAGGAATCAGCCCCTCTCTGGCAGAACCTCCTGAGTTTCTCTCTGGATCCCTGGAAGTGTCCACGGCCAGGTTGGACACTGGGGCTTGGAGCAGATCTGGGATAATGGAAGGTGTCCCTGCCCAGGGGGTGGCACTGGATGGGATTTAAATTCCCTTCCAACTCCAAAATTCTGGAATTCTGTGAAGCTTTTCCTGAGCTCCAGCTCTCAGCCCTGCAGGATGCTCGGGGAGATTTAGGAATGGACATTTCTCCAAACCCCAGTTCTGGGAACAGGAGCAGCTCCGTGTGTTTGTATCCCACCCCTGAGGACAATCCCTGGCTCAAAGATCATGAGGAGGAAGAGAAAAAAATCAACAGAAGGACCTGGGCCTCCAGAGGAACCCCAGGAGATGATTCCTTCTCTTCCGAAATCCGAGGAAAAGGGAGAAGTGTCTGGATGAGACAATTCCTTCCCTTCATGCACCATAAAAACACCGGCAGCTATTTCTGTCTCGGCTCTTCCCCCGCGCTCCCCCACAAACTCCAAATGAACAAGATAATGAGGGCCAGAAAAATAAATTTTTGTCAAGGGTAATAAATGAATAAAACGATTGAACATCTCCAGGATTAATCCTGCAGGGTGTCCCCCTTCCCGAGGATGCCTTTAAGGATCCGCAGCCGCCCTCGGAAAACCCCGGCTCAGTTGGATTGTCTGGAAAAACATCATCACGTCCCTGGAATACTGAAGTTATTTAAAGAAGTGCAGGGACACCATTCCCTGCTCCGTGTCCTACTTTGCGTGGCACTAGTGGCTTGGTCACCTCGTGCTCCATGAATAATGGAAATGCGGATTTGGGGATGTTTACAGGAATAAAAGCACTGGAAATGTGGATTCGGGGATGTTTACAGGGATAAAACTTGGGAAATGTGGATTCTGGGATGTTTACAGGAATAAAAGCACTGGAAATGTGGGTTCTGCAGTGTTTACAGGAATAAAACTTGGGAAATGTGGATTCGAGGATGTTTACAGAAATAAAAGCACTGGAAATGTGGATTGGGGATGTTTACAGGAATAAAACTTGGGAAATGTGGATTGGGGATGTTTACAGGAATAAAAGCACTGGAAATGTGGATTTGGGGATGTTTACAGGAATAAAAGCACTGGAAATGTGGATTCAGAGATGTTTACAGGAATAAAAGCACTGGAAATGTGGGTTCTGCAGTGTTTATAGGAATAAAACTTGGGAAATGTGGATTTGGGGATGTTTACAGGAATAAAAACTCAGGAAATGTGGATTCAGGGGTGTTTACAGGAATAAAAGCATGGCATTAAGTCGGGCTGTTTGTCCCTCTGGACAACAGCCACCAACTCCCAACATTCCCGGGGATGTTTTGGAGCCTGGCAGGACCTGCCCGTTGAAAAACGGATTTTCCCAAATGGAATCAGCGTTTCCTTTTTTTAAAAATTCCGATTCAAAGAGATTTAGGGGATGCAGAGAGGGAGCTGCGCTAATTCCATGGATTTTGGCAGCAGGCTGGGGTTCAGACACAGGGAAAGGAGTCGTCCAAAAACACAACTTGGGCTGGAAGTTCTTTTTCCAAAGTGGTGAATATCCAGGGCTTTGGGGAAAAGGGATGTGAGCAGCAGGGAGGGAAGGGATCCTCCCCCTCCACTCTGCTCTTGTGAAATCCCACCTGGAATGTTGTGGACAGGTGTGGTGTCCCCAATAAAAGGAGGACATGGAACTGTTGGAGCAAGTCCAGAGGAGGCCATGGAGTTGATCAAGGGACTGGAACACTTTTCCTATGGAGAAAGGCTGGGAGAGCTGGGAATGTCCAGCCTGGAGAGGAGAAGGTTGTGTGGAGACCTCACGGAACATTCCAGTGAACTGGAGAGGGATTGTTCATCAGGAGGACACAGGGAACAGGTTCAAACTGAAATAGGAGAAATTTAGGTTGGATATTGGGAAGGAACTCTTGGCTGGGAGGGTGGGGAGACCCTGGAATAGAATTCCAGGGATAGAATTCCCAGAGAAGTTGTGGATCCTTGGCAGTGTCCAAGTCCAGGTTGGACACTGGGGCTTGGAGCAGCCTGGGACAGTGGGAGGTGTCCCTGCCCATGGCAGGCGGTGGAATTGGATGAACAAAAAGAAAAAACCTTTGGAAACTGCAGGGTTTTCAGATATAAAGGAGGTATTTTTGGAGGATGGGAGGTTCAGGGATGCAGAATTCCCTGGAATACCTGTGGAATCCACATCATTGCCCTCCACTGCTCCCATGGCCAAAATCTGGGGCTTCTCCGTGGCGACAACAACGAGGAACTGGGAAGGGCCTGGGGTTTGTGACACTGGGTCATGTGTTGCGGGCCGAAGATGGGCGTGTCCCAATTTTAGGAACACTGAAATGAAACTCACACCACGGCTGTGAGGGAAAACTCTCCTTTAATTCCAATCTGACTCCAGTATTTATAGATATGTACAGAGGCCAAGGGATTGGCTGGACAGGTCGCCACCTCTCCAGCCTGGATGGTGGACATCGCCATCAATCATTTCTTCTCTCACAGGAGAAGTATGTAAACATTCTAAGAACAGATATTGTTTTCATGAAGCTGCGTGAGAAAGTTCTACAGAAAGACAAAAGACAGAAAGCTCAGGGCAACAGTCATGGATCAGCCAGACTGGAGACCAAAAATTAACTCGATCTCCAACCTGGAGATTTCAGCTCCCAGAACAAATCCAGCAGCAGCTGCCGTGTCTGGCCGGGAGTCCCAAGCTCTCACTGGTGTGGTGGCTGGACTGATTCACCCCTGGAATTTTGGGAGGGAAGGATGAGAACAGAGCTGAGAAAAATCCACCAAAACGACCCCAAAAGGCTCAAACATCAGCCACAAACCTCGTTTGTGCTCTGGAAACGGAGCCTGGGCTCAGGGAGCACCCAGCACCAGCAGAGAGGAAACTCCAGGGGCAGATATTGACGGGACAAAGGGGAACATTTGTAACCAAAAGAGGAGAAGTTTCGATGGGATATTGGGAATCGGGAATTCCTGGGTGGGAGGGTGGGGAGGCCCTGGAATAGAATTCCCAGAGAAGCTGTGGCTGTCCCTAGATCCCTGGAAGTGTCCAAGGCCAGGCTGGATGGGGCTTGGAGCCACCTGGGGTAGTGGAACCTGTCCCCGCCCATGGAAAAACTTGATCTTTAAAATCCCTTCCATCCCAAGCCATCCCAATCTGGGATGGCTCCAGGATTATTTTCCCACTGAGGAAATGATTTCTGCATTCTCCTGGATATAGGAGCCTAAAATCAACCCAAATCCTCATGCAGCCCCGGCCCAGATCTGGTTTGGAGTGTGATTTATTAATTAATCAGTAATTAAACGCTCCCAACAGGAGCCTCCCCTCCGTGCCTTGAGACCTGCCTGACCCTGCTGCTCTTCCCGGCTGGTTTTGCTTCAGAGCAGCAAAATCTTTGGTTTGCTGCTGAAGATGTGGAAAAGATCCCCAAAATTTGCCAAGAGGCTGCCAAGCATCACCTCCCTGGGAGGGAAAAGCTGAATCATTCCAGCAAACTGCAGGCTTGGAACCCACTCCAGAGCCTCATTAATTAAAAACAAAAGCTGGAAATAACTCGAACCCCTGAGGATTTTTTTTTTTTTCCGCTCACAAAGGCTGATGCTCAGCTCTTAATTCCTCTGGAAATGAGTGACACGACAAGAAACTTCAGTCTGGTTTTCTCCTTCTTGCCAGTGCATCCAGCTGGGTTTATTCCATGCTAATAAATGGAATAAAAGTGGAGAAATTGGAGTGGAGAAGAGGAATTGTTGTCGTGGTTGGGTGTCGGGAGCCTCCTGGATCCTGAAATCCAATTCTGGGTTTGATGGTTTGTCTTGCTCACACAGCCCCTGCTTCCCTGTGTGCATCCAGGAATGGCAGAGCATGGAAAACACGGGAAGAAGGGCTCGGGTTTCACTCCAGCTGGGAAGTGGAGAAGTCAGGGAAGTGCTGCAGGGAATAATCACGGAGTGCTGAATTCCTGCCTGGCACCTGAGAGAGTGGGCACGGCAGAATTCCCTGCCCTGGGGCCCAGGGGTAACAAGGGCTGATCCCAGCAGAGAGGATTCCACGGATTAAAACCATGTGAGGTCATGGGTGTTGGAGTCCAGGGCATCCCTTTGGATGACCTGGGAGCTGAGAAAGGGAGTTCGGACCCTGGACAGGGGGTGTGGAGCCGGTCCAGGGGGGTTGGAGACCTTGGCACAGAGCCCAGAAAGACACCGAGTTTGATTTTAGTCCATGGGAGAAGCTTCCAACACTGAGAGAGGAATTACAAACCTCAAAAGTGTGAAATTAGTAGTTTAGCACAGCACGGGGTGAGAAATTTTGTAGTTTAGGAATTCTTAGAATAGAGATGAATGGGGGACAAGATGGAGGATTCAGGGTGTTGCCCTAGATCCTTCTCCTTCTTCCTCGTCCTCCATCCTCTGGGGTGGTGATGACACAAAGTAGTTCCAGGCTATTGGATTAGGGTAGAAATGACCATTTTAGTGTAGATATCACACATTGGTACAAAATAGTAAATCGTGGGCATGTAATTATCTGTGTAGGAACCAGCAAGGCCCCGTCAGTCGCAGTCTGGACCTCGGTTGGGTGCAAAGCAAATTGTGAGACACCAAATAATAAACAACACACGAGAGCTGAGAACAAGGCTTTGAAGGACTCCGCTTCTGTCTGCGACACGGCTCAGGGCTTTTAGAGGGCCGGGGACTTTTAACAACCTGGAATCTCGGCAAGGACAGAGACAAACTCGAGAATGGGAAAGGGTTTGGAGGCTCTTTGTGGGTTTGGGTGAGGCAACAATTTCAGCTGCTCAACCAGTGACAGGAATGAAACCAGGGGAGCTGCTGGTGAGGGACCTGGAGCTGCAGGAGTGAATCCATGGAGGTGCTCCCGGGGCTGGAGCTGCTCTGGAGCAAATGGGAAATTAATTCACTCCTGCTAAGGACTTTAAAAAAGTCATGGAATTATTAAGGTTGGAAAAAAACCTTCAGGATCATCAACCAGCATCAGCACTAAACCAAATCCTCAGTTGCCACATCCAGACATTTTTTTGGACACTTCCAGGGATGGGGATTCCATCACTGCTGTCCCATTTCCGTGCTTTCCATGGAGAAATTTTTCCTCATATCCAATCCAACCCTGCCCTGGTGTCACTTGAGGCCATTTCCTTTCATCCTGTTGCTCAGGACAGTTCATCTTTAGCAGAGAAACTCTGTTTTCCAGGGATCTGCCAGGCTGACATCCACAAGGCTTGGAAATCCGGGGGGATTTCAGCGTTTGGAGATATGTGAGAGCAGATCTACAAGAAAATTAATCAATAGATACAAATTGATTGATTGATCGATTCCCCTCATTGGTAACATTGAGGATGTGATTTGTAGTTTGAATTTATTCGTGCCAGATGTCAGAATGTCTTTAAAATTTAAGAAGAATAATTTTTTTATTGCGTTTTTGTTAAATGTGAGGGGTTTTTGGGACCACAATCAAGTCAAGGAATATGAATCAGAGAATCATGGGATGGTTTGGGCTGGAGGAGACCTTAAAGATGTTCCAGTTCCAATCTCCTGCCTAAACTGCTTAAATTTTCCTCTGGAAGAAAAATTCCCAGGACCACGAGCTGTGCTTTTACTGAAACCAAACCCACTCCCAGGATTGGAGTATTTACCTCTAAAAATGCCATGATCTGAGCCTTAATAAGACAAAAAAAAAAGAGAATTTTGATGAAGTCAGCATCTTAAACCATACAAATATTCCCAGACTGAAATAAAAAGCAGGATAATGTTTCATGCCGTGGATATCCAACCTGACATCCTCTATTTACATCAGCTCTTAGAACCTCTGCCCGCATGGAGCTCAATAAATTCAGCTTCCAATGGAGATGTATTTTGGAAAAGCCAGTCTCTCACCAGCCTGGGAGAGCTGGAGAGTTCTCCCCTCTTCCTGCTTGGATGTTCTTCCATCAAAAGTGGGAATGTTGCTCCCTATTTCAGTTTTCCTGTGTTTTTCCAGCTCTGAATTTTTTGGGGAGGAGACAAAAGGCTGCTTTGCCTGCTGGGTGTCTGCAGAGTGAGGTGGGGGTGATCGAGGGAGGAATTTGTCATTGGAATTGGGATGGGTGCAAAAGGAGCGATTAATCCTGGTTTACAGGAGAAACCAGTGCCACCCCTGCCATGGCAGGGACACCTCCCACTGTCCCAGGGACCCCTCCCACTGTCCCAGGCTGCTCCAAACCCGATGTCCAACCTGGCCTTGGGCACAGCCAGGGATCCAGGGGCAGCCACAGCAAATCTGGGAATTCCAGCCCAGCCCCTCATCACCATCACAGCCGGGAATTCCTTCCCAAATCCCGCCAAAATTTCTGCCACATCCTGTCACTCCAGTTCCTGTGGAGTTGTCCTTCTCTGATACCATGTAGCCAGTTCAGATCCTGGATGGTGCCGTGAGGTCTCTACACAACCTTCTCCTCTCCAGGCTGGACATTATCAGCTCTCCCGCCCTTTCTCCATAGGGAAGGTGCTCCAGTCCCCTCAGCAACCTTGTGGACTCCTCTGGGTTTGCTCCAACAATTCCATGTCCTCCTTTTATTGGGGACACCACACCTGTCCATGATATTCCAGGTGGGATCTCATGGCGGCAAAGGAGAGGGGCAGGATCCAGCTCATCCAGGTCAGTCCAGCTGATCCAGCTACCTCTCCTTGCCTGTCTCTTCAGCCATGAAGGATTGTCTTGGGTTCAATGCAGGATGTTCTATTCTCATCTGTTGGAACAGGCTGGGGAGGTGTTTTATTCTTTATCCCTTCCAGGACCCATCCCTCATAACTCCCGGGGGATCTTCTGTCAATGGACAGCTGTTAAACCAGCTGGGGCCGTGCTCTTTATCCCTTCCAGGACCCGTCCTCCCTCCAGGGCAGATCTGCTGTCCACGGCATTTTTATTTTTAATATTCCTAGTAAAGAGCTGCCATTCCTATTCCCATATCTTTGCCTGAGAGCCCCTTAATTTCAAAATTATAATAATTCCGAGGGAGGGGGTTTACATTCTCAATTCCAAAGGAGGCTCCTGCCTTCCTTAGACGACACCTGTCTTTCCAAACCGAGACACTCCGCCTTCTCAGGTGGCACAGATCAACATTTTTACAAGAGAAGAGACCCAGTGAGAAGGCAGAGCTGTAATTCCTGCCCTCTTTTGTTTTAAATCCAGTGATTTATCCCGGGAGGAGTCTCAGCCCACAGCCGTGTCATTGTTTTGTTGCATTCACTCCTATTTTCCAATTTCAAGCATTTTAACTCTGCCTCGCCGAGGATTTGCATTCAGTTTGGGGAAAAGACTTCTCACAGCTCTGAATAGCTTCAATTAATCAGATCATCATTTCTCTCCGCTGGCTGCTTCTCCAAAATTAAATTATTGCTCATTTGCCGACTCCAAGTAGGAAAATCGTTTCTGGAGAACAGAAGGTTTGACAGAGGATGCAGTTGGAAGCTCTTAAAGAATTGAGCACGAATTCGCTGAAACACTTCAGTAAAAGTTTCCTCAACACTTTCAGACAAAGAAAACAGGGGAAGGGGGAGGATTTAATTCGTCCTGACGTGACAGAGGTGGCAAAAGTCACCAGAAATTCCAGGTTTAGAACCCCAGAATGGTTTGGAAGAGATCAAAGCTCATCCCATTCTTCCTCTGCCATGGGCACCTTCCACTATCCCAAGGTTCCCTTGGACACATCCAGGGACAATTTAGTCCTTAAACGACATCCTTCAGATCAGGGAAATAAAGATCAACTCCAGCCTGTTCGGGGCTATTTTTCCCCCTTTTTTTCTCCTGTCCAAGGTATTTTCCTCCTCCTGTGGCTCTCGGAGTGGAGCTGCTGCCACTTCCACCTCACCTGAACATCTTTTCATCCTCGAACACTGTGGGTAACAATTTGCCCTTTGACCACTTCTAAGTTTTGATATTAAAACTTATTAATTTCCCTAAAACAAAGCCCTGTCTCTGCTGCAGGGAAGGGTTATGTGAAATCAATGCCATTTTTCCCAACTCATTTAAAAGAATTTACATTAACTCAGTCCTAAAACTGATCTCGACAAATTCTANTTGCACATTAAATTAAAGCAGCCAGCTCTGATCCCTGTGCTTTTTGGAATGGGTTACAAGGCGCTGCTCTTTATCCCAAACCTTTTTCCCAACCACTTAATTCCACCCCATCCCTCTTTCCTGATGAATTCAGTGCTGGAGCTCCTGATCTGCCAAAGAAACACGCTGAGAGTACAGAAAATATTATTGAAATAACCTTGAAAATCCAGGATTTTCTCTGTCTGCTCTGAGCCAAAGCCCAAACACAGGAAAATCTGGCAAATCCGGAGGGAATGACATGACAGAGAAGGTGGGAAATTAGGTGGGAATAGCTGGGAAGATGCTCCAGAGAAACTGGAGGAATTTCAGGCAGCTCCTACGAGGGCAGAAATTTGTGTCCCACTAATTTGACAGGCTCAGACCCTCAGGAAAGCTCCGTCTCAGCATTCCCTCGCTCCAAAATGTGTTTTATAACCAAATTAACCCACGATTTGGGGCTGGAATTAAATACGGGATGGTTCCACAGATAAATCAGGATGGGGAAATGTGGAGGAGCTGATTAAAAACAGCCTCTGGTTCCTCCACCTGGGGCTGTTTGTAGCCACGGATGGTTTTCCATGGATATCCCGAGTTTTGGATATTTTTCTTCAGAACCGTTCTCATTTTGCTGTACGTTTGCCAAGCCAGAAGAGATCAAAATGTAAAAATTCGAACAAACGTCGCGGAACCACTTAAATCAATAATTAGTGAAAGGCTCGAATTCACCCCGTGCTTCTGCCTGGCACATTCCCAAAAAGTTTTCCAGTTGTTTTCTCCTGAACGTCCCCAGTTCTCACGCTGAATTTTCATCACCGCTGGGCCAGAGTCTCTCTGTGGAAATTGAAGCTGCGCCCACAAATCTCTGCTGGTTTTTCCTCTGTCACCCAGAAATTCCCTCATGCATCAGTTGTAGGATTTTTTTTTTTCCTACAATTTCAGAGGGAAAAAAAAAAAATTCAATTATCNGAAAAAAAAAAAATTCAATGATCCACCAGAATAACAATTCCAGCTGCTGAAATCCACATATTTATGCCTGGAAGGGTGACAGCAAAAAAAAAAACAAAAACCCTTCACATTTGTGGGGTTTATCCTCATTAACCCCAGTCAGGAGTAAAGAATGGGATGGAAAATTCAACCCAAGGAACTTTGGGGTCCATTAAGGAAGATAAATTTGGTATCACCACGGCTGATTTTATCACTCCATCCCGCTGGAGTGAGCATTAAATGCTCCCAGTCAGGTTTGTGGGCTCAAACCTCTTCCAATTTACTTTTAGAGTTGCCTTTTCAATTATTTTTATTTACCATTAATTCCCAATCTTTACCCAAGCTTGACCTGGAAATGTCCCGATAAAATTGTCCCTCGCACCGCAGCGTCTAAAACCTTTTCCAGCTGATCCTGGCATTTGATATCCCATTGTTATTTATTATTCCTCTCAAATCTCTTCCAGGAAGAGATAAAAATGTCCTCCATCCCGTTATCCCAAATGCAGCTCCCTCAATGTGAGATCCCATAAATATTTTGGAACTGGAAGCTGTATTCTTAAAGTGCTGATTCCAGCAGGGAACACCTGAGAAAAAATCCCCTTCCCAGATGATTTTGAAGGACCCACACACAGAAATCCTTAAACTGGCTCCTCAGGAATTTTCAGGGATTATATTTGGGGTTATATTCCCAAATTCCAGTGGCCTCAAATCCGCAGGGAATGCTGAATCTCCCCGAGGTGATGCTGGGGTCGAAAAAGTGATCAAGGAAAACGAGGAGCAGAGCAGGAAAATTTCACCTCAAAATTCTGTTTTCTTCCCAGGCAATATCCCATTCCTAGAAATTCAGGATGGAAAAGCATCTCCAATCACATCCTTATCTCCAAGGATTTAAATCTTGGGGGATTTTTTTTGTGGAGAAGCAGCAGGACAATCCCTGAGGTGGCTCTGGAGCTCTCCTTTCTCCCTTGGAAGCCCCCACGGTTCCTCCTTGGAATATTTAATCCCAGTAAACAATTCCCAGCTCAAACAGCATTTCCTCATCCATCAGATTTTGGCAGGCTGGATGTGACAGCTCCTGCTTCGACCCACATTTATTTCAACAATGGCATAAATAAACACAGCCAGGGGGAAAAAAAAAATAATTTCTTTTTTTTCCTCCATTAATCCCAATATTTTGGGATCTGCCTGTCAAATATTTCAAGGATTTCTTTTCCCCCCCAGTCAAAAAGCTGCTTGTCCCTATAAAATAACAGCTGCCCCTACAAGGAATATTCACATTTTCATGTTGTCTTTACCAGGAAAATGGGATGAAAGGGCTTGGAGCAACCTGGGAGAGGGGAAGATGTCCCTGAACGTGGCAAGGGATGGAATAAAATCATTTTTAAGCTCCCGTCCAGGAGCTCCCTTCCAGGAGCTTCCCTTCCCAACCATTCCAGGATTTTAGGAAAACTTGGATTTGGCATTTGAAAAACGGAATTGCTCTTATGTGAGCAAACAGGGTAAAATTAATGAACGCATTTCTTACTCGAGTGCTGTTGGGAGTCTTTAATTAAAGCACAATTTAAGTTTTACCACACAGCAAAGGCATCTCAACATAAAAGGGAAATTATTCCTGAGCCCCGATTCCCTCATAAAATGTATTTATATAAATATTTCTGTTTATTCCCTACATATTTCCACATATCCAAGAATTCTGTGCCAAAAAAAAAACCAAAAAAACCCTGACACAGTTGCTGAGCACTATTTATTCCATGGATACTTAATGACTATTATTATTATTATTATTATTTATTT
>VZDJ01007753.1:50704971-50719457 GCA_008694505.1 Cyanoderma ruficeps | reverse complement strand
GAAACACTGTCCAAGGTCCAGGAAACACTGTCCAAGGTCCTGGAAACACTGTCCAAGGTCCCACCACCACTGTCCAAGGTCCCACCACTGTTGGAACCCTGGAGGCTGAACATTCCAGGTTTCTGAGCTGAGGGCTGCTGACCCTCAGGCAGGCACCGCGTTTGACCTGAGGCCTTGGAACAGGCTCCTGGAATTGTGTGACGGCGCTGGGGCTGTGGGTGTGTGGTTTGAGTGGTATCGTGTGATCCCACAGGGTGAAAAACATGGATTTGAGGTTTTGGTACACAGGTGTGTGGGCCAAGATGGAGGATTCAGGGCGTTGTCTGAGCTCTTCTTCTTCACCTTCTTCTTCCATCTTCTTCACGGATCCGGGTGGTTTTCTCCAATTGGGGTGAAGGATGTCTGCATTGCCAGCCTGAAATGGTCACTATGGGGTCAAACCCATAAACAATCTGGGTGTCACTTCAGTATTGGGTGATGATCTCTCCAACAGCCTTGGTAAGAGTGGGAGATGCTCCATTTTGTCTCGTTTCTTTAACTGGAAGTTGGAGCTGTAAATCCTGTAAATAGATCAGAGATAATGAACAACCAGGACCGAACTTGACTCTGCATTTCCCGTGTTTTCATCCCGATCTCAGCCAAAATAAAGCAGGCAGGGCTGTGACACCACCAACACTGTCCAAAGTTCCACCAACATTGTCCAAAATCCTGGCAATGCTGTCCATGGTCCCACTAATATTGTTCAAGGTCCTACAAATCCTGTCCAATGTCCTGCAAATACTGTCCATGGTCCCACCACCACTGTCCAAGGTCCCATCAATGCTGTCCAAGGTCCCACCAATGTCATCCAAGGTCCTGGCAATGCTATCCAAGGTGCCACCAACGCTGTCCAAGGTGCCACCAATGCTGTCCAAGGTGCCGCCAACGCCGTCCAAGGTGCCACCAATGCTGTCCAAGTGCCACCGACTCCGTCAAAGGTCCCGGGAATGTTGTCCCAGGAGCTCAGTGTCACCTGCAGTACCTGAGGTTGTTGGATGAGGTTAAAGAGGGGTTTGGTTTCTAATGGTGCTTTCTAATGAGGTTTTCATTTCTGCTTGGGATTTTGGGGAAGGGGAAATTAGTTCATGTTGGAAGCGATCCTTAGATCAGCCCAGATTACCTTACCCCGTCCTCTTCTAGGGGATATTTCATCATCACAGAATTCCAGAATGGTTTGGGTTGGAAGGGAATTTAAATCCCATCCCATTCCCACCCCTGCCATGGCAGAGACACCTCCCACTGTCCCAGGCTGCTCCAACCTTGTCCAGCCTGGCCTTGGAAATTCCAGGGATCCAGGGGCAGCCACAGCAAATCTGGGAATTCCATCCCGGCCTCTCCCCACCCTCCCAGCCAGAAATTCATTCCCAATCTCCATCCCTGCCCTCTGGCAGTGGGAAGCCATTCCCTGTGTCCTGTCCCTCCATCCCTTGTCCCCAGTCCCTCTCCAGCTCTCCTGGAGCCCCTTCAGGCCCTGCCAGGGGCTCTGAGCTCTCCCTGGAGCTTCTCCTCTCCCAGCTCTCCCAGTCTCTTTCCATTACTTTGCATCCAGCCAGGGAAGGAAATTCCCAATTCCCACTGAAGTCTGGGAAACCCATCCAGGTGATCCCAACCCAGAGCCATCCCCACCCAAAAATCCCAGGGCAGCACCCAGGGGAGCACCCAGGGGAGCACCCAGCACCAAGGGCACGGGAAGGAGCCCTGCCAGAGCCCTGCCTGTGACCGCAGTGCTCCAAACCACCGAGGTTTATTAACATTCCTGTTTGCCCTGGATTTTTCCGTCCGCAATCCACGGGAAAGGATTAATATTTACCTTGGTGTAAAGCTGTTTATCCAGCTCTTAACGCCCTGCAAGAGCTCGGCTGAGAGCTCTGCTCCGTGCACATCAATCCAGGCTGTTCTCCACGCACCTGGCGACGGCACTTGGAGAGGGACAACCCAAAAATGTTCATCCAGGAGCAAGTGTGAGCAGCTGGGAGCTGCCGGCGCCACGGAGCAAATCCCTCGTTAGCAACAAGCACAGAATTTGGGTTTACTGGAGGTAATTAAACACCGGCAGCAGTTGTGCTGCTCAGGGACACAAAATCCGGGCAATTAAAGGGGTTGTGGATAAGGAAAAATCAGGGCAAGCAAACACAGGCACGGATTAGAACCATTTCCAGATTCCTGAAGTTTCTCGGTGACGCACTTCGGCACAGCTCGGACTTGGGAATTTCCTGGGATGTTTGGGTGTAGGAAGAGAAAAAGGGAGAACTGGGAGAAGCTCTGTTTGGGATTATTCCACTTAATCACAGAATCACAGAATCATGGAATGTGCAGGTTGGAAGAGACCTTCAAGACCATCGAGTCCAACCCAGCCCCAAGACCTCAACTAGATCATGGTGTCAAGTGCCACATCCAGTCTCTTTTTAAACACATCCAGGGATGGTGAATCCACCACCTCCCTGGGCAGGTAATATTTAATTACTCTTTCAGTAATTACTCTTACCCTCCAATATTTAATCACTCTTTCTGTGAAAAACTTCTTCCTAATATCCAACCTGTATTTCCCCTGACGCAGCTTAAGGCTGTGTCCTCTCCTTCTGTCAGTGCTGCCTGGAGAAAGAGACCAACCCCCAGCTGTGTACAGCCACCCTTCAGGAAGTTATGGAGAGTGATAAGGTCACCTCTGAGTCTCCTTTTCTCCAGGCTAAACAACCCCAGCTCCCTCAGACATTCTTCATATGGCTTGTTTTCCAAATTTTGGAATCACTCCGTTTGCAACAGAAGAGATCAAAAATATCAGATCTGGGGAATTTTCTGGGCTCCCAGGACATCGACACAGCAAGAAACCCACCAGAGACCCTGCACACAACAGGCATCACCCCAGGGGTGGGAATTTCTTCCCTGGGGGCACAAATATTCCCAAACCCCTCATCCTGCAGCTGGGCCAGGTCATTCATGAGCCAGCACGCATCCCCTCATGATTTTAAAGCTCCCTCAAGGATCCATTTACCATTTTCCTTTCCACTGTGATCCCTGTGATTAATCATTCCCACTTTTTAACCACTGCCAGGTTCAATTTATCCAAGCTCGCCTCCCACCTCCTGGAATGCGCCGTGTCCCTCCTGTCCAAAAGAAGGAGTGACATCGTTAGACACCGAGTGACATTAAAATGCCAAAAAGGGAACAACCTCACTGATGAAGCCGTTGAGGGCAGTGCATTTCTTTTCCAAACGGGGAAAAATTACAGTTCAGGCTAAGAAAAATAGAGGGATTCATCCAAATTTCCACGGAAAACATTAATAAAATCACATTTAATAATCATTGGCCATCAAGCGACTGCCGCACAAATGCTGGAGCCCAGTTAATTGTGAGTCCCTCTGTGCCTCAGCTTAAAAAAAATATATATATAAACATAAAATGGGAGTGTTCTAAGGAGATTAATGTATTTATTAACCACTTCAACTTCTGGAAAGTAAATGTCCTGTCCATTCCGTAGTTGCAGCAAGCCTGAATCAAATCCAGGGATTAAAATTGGCTCATGCAGGGGGAGCCCAGCAGAACAAACCCTCCCAAAACTGAGCAAGTTCAACTCTCATCATCATCAGACATTTTTCTCTCAGGTAAATCCCAGGAAAAACGTGGGGGGGAAAGCCCTGTAATCATAACCAGCCCCAAATTTAAATTCCCCCTGCATTTCCCTCTCTCTGTGAGCTCAGTGTGAACCCAGGGATTAAAAATCCCTTTTCAGAAAGAAACACAACATCCAGAAAGCCAAAGATTTTCACCAAAAAGGGATGGGAAAGGATTAAATATCCTGACCATAACCCTTGCCTCGGATCTCTTTGGGGCAGAGTGATGGGACTGATCCTTGCTCACACCAACAACCTCACAAAAATCCTCCCAAATTCCCTATAAATGCAGCTGGTTTGGGATCGGCCAGAATGTGCCTGGATTCATCATGGTACAGGAGAAGAATTCTTTGCCTCGCACGATCGTCTCACTTCAAAACCAAACCTTCTCTAACACAGCCCACCAAAAAAGTGGAAATTTTTATCCAATTTTCCCAATTGGAAATCCAGCCACTGGAAAAGGATGGGACACTGGGGGATGAAGTTGTTTTACAACCCTGGAATAAAAGTTGGAGAAGGGGCTCAGCTCTTCCTCAAGCCTCCCTGACACTCTTCGTGGAGCAGAAATCCCACCAGTGACCACCAGCAGCTGCTCACGGGGTGTTCCATCCCCAGATAAACTGTAAATTAATTTTTTTTTTCCCCTTTTAAAGAAGGGCAGCCTGCCACGGCCGGCCTTGCTCTGACTATAAAGAAGGCTCAGGCTTTCATTTCCTCCCAATCCAATATAAATTCCACTTTGCCTACTCGAATAGTTAAATCTCTCAATAGTAAAACTCCAGGAATTTATGGTTTATTTTAAAAGGCCGTGGAGGAGAGGGCGAGGATCCGGAGCTTTATTGAGCTGGCTGCAGCTTTATTTCCCAGCTATTAAGGAGGCATTCATTACCCCCTGCATTTATTCCAACATATGGATTTTTCACTAACCTGGCTGCAAAGTCACTCTGGAGCCCGAATTTCAGGAGGAATTTTGAGCAAGGAGGAAAGATTCTTCTTGCAGCCGTCCCGAGCAAGGCCTTAGGATTGTGGATAAACTTCCCATCCATGGAAGTGGATGGAGGGGGCTTGGAGCAACCTGGGATAGCGGAAACTGTCAGGGGATGAAATCAGGTGATTTTTTTAATGTCCCTTGCGACCTCTGTGATTTTCTGATTTTACAATCATGAAATTCTCCAGAGAATTTCCTGAAAAAAAACATTTCCCGAGGGACGCAGGCACTGGCAGAATCTGCCCTGGGCTTGCTGCAGACCTGGGCGCTCACTGGGGTTGATCTTACCCTCGGAAAATCCATATAAAATTAAATCTATCCAGAAGGGAATTGTATCTAAGCCGCTTCCCAAAGTTTCCCAGCTCCTCCTTGGAGCAGCAGGACCCGCAGGGGACGCGCGGAGCGGCTGCTTGGCAATCGCGAGGGGTTTTCATCGCCAGCCCCATTTATCAGTGTCAGCTCCTTCACCCTCCTGGTAGAAATATTTCCAGTTCATTAATGGGAATCCAACAGAGTGCAGTGGGGAATGTGCTCTGCCTGTAGGAGCAGCACCCAGCCCCGGCAGCTCCGGATTCCCGGGGAAAACCTTCCCTTTGCTCCTAAATTAGGGAGCGGAGCCATCGGAGAGGACAGAAAAGTGACAGATTTGGAGGGGTGGGGATCGCTCTGGGTGTTTTCTCATGTTTTCATTTGCGGCATGGATGTTTTTCTCAGCTTTTTTGGTTAAGTGAAAGTTTAGTCCGCTTTTCATCCCGAATCCACTCACATTTGTCTTCAAAGGGATCTGTCAGAAATCCCCCCAGCTCTGACTAAAAGCTTCTCTCCAAAAAAAAAAAACAAAAAAAACCAAAAAACAACCAGAGCTTTTTATTCCAAAGCTTTTCTCACCATCTCTCAGCAGCCAGGCCACAAGTGCTGCTGTTAGAGGGGCTCCTGTAAATCAGGTTTCTCCATCCCTGGAAGTGTCCAGGGTTGGATGGGGCTTGGAGCAGTCTGTGATAGTGGAAGGTGTCCATGGCAAGGGCATGGAATGGGATTTAAGGTCCGAACCAACCCAAACCATTCTGGGATTCTCTGATTCTCTGAAATCCCAGGTTTTACTAATTCAAAACGTTCCCAATCTATTTTAAACCCTCTCTCGGGAATAAAGTCTCACAAAGCCAAAATAAACATCATTCCAGAGGCCAGAGTTCCTCACAGGACACAGAAGGGATGAGCCTTGGGGCTCTCCGCTAACAACTAAAAATAGAAACCCCAAAATCAGAGCCCAGCCATAATTATATAATTAAGGCTATAAAGGGACACTGTGTGGAACCTTAATTACTTCACCATGAGTCAGCCTGGCTTTAATCTGAGTTTAAGTGGCTGGAAATTGATAAATCTCGTAACGAACACGCCAGGTGAGCGCCCACCCCAAGGCAGCCCTGAGCTTATGGTTTGGTTCAGCAGGGGGGAAAAGGAAGTCAATCACAGTTTGTAAGGCGAGTGTTCATCCCATTAAATTTAGTAATAAAGCAAGGACTCAATAATATTCTCCCAGGCTGCTTTCAGGTTGAGTGGTTAATGGATTGTTGGATATTTTTTATGGACAGTGCAGGATCTGCCAGAGCTCTCCAAAGATGAATGATTACAGTCAGTTAAACCCCAAAAAAAACCCCTCAGTAAAACCTCAAAACCCACAAACCTTTAGGTTAATATGCATAAAAAATATTGTTTCAGCTGAACCAGCTGTAAATTCCCAATATTCAAAGGCAACTGTCGTGTTGGGCAATAATTTTCCTATTTGCACGTTTCCACCTTAAATTCCCGTGCCGAGCCCCAAATCCTGCAGACACCGGGAGCGAAACCCTCCCAGCCCAGCTGAACGAATGCATTTGTCTCCTGAAAATCGCCATGGAAATGGAACACTGAAGGAAGAGGGAGAGACAGGAAAATTACAGGTTCCCAATGACACTTCCCCACCACGGCTCCCTAATCCGCCGTGCCGTCCTTTCAGCCCGAGTCCATTTAGCTGGGATGGGAGCATTAAATCCTTCATTTTCCGGGGAAACGGCGATGCCATCGGAATCTGGTGTTTGAACAGAACTTTTAAATTATGTACTTGAACCGCTCGATTTGTTTAATCAAGGTCAGCCGGCGCCCGGGACTCGGGGCTGGAGCGTTGACGAGGGGGAATTACCGTCAGCGGCGTCCCAAAGCCAGCGGCCGCGGGGAAAGTCACGCTTCTCCGAGAGCCTGAAGTGACACTTTAATTACTTGGGCAAATTTGAGCTGCTCAGAGCGTGTGGCTGGTGCTGCTCCGCGAATTTCGTCGCTGCTGCTGCTCCACAGGTTTTTTCTCCAGCAGGGCCCGTCGGCGCTCGGCTCCAGCAGCAGGATTTATCCCACAGCCGTGGATCCCGTGACCACGCAAAGCCACCTTCTCCAGGTCCAGCAGGCTCCAAAGGAAACCTGTGATGATTATTGTCCCATTTCAGGCTCCAAAGCAAATCTACAGTAATTATTATCCCATTTCCACCTGGTTTGATCCCATCATTTCACATCCCGGGCGTTCAGAACTACATAGCTCATGAGTGATGTATTTGCAGTTTGTTCCCATTGAATCCCAGATTTTTGGGGGTTGGAAGGGACATTGAAGCTCTCAGTGCCAAATCCCTGCTGTGGGCAGGGAGCCCTTCCACTAGACCAGGCTCAGAACTCCAAATTCTCTTTCTAAAAACCCTTTTGGGGCAGAAATCTTTAAAGAATACACCAGAAAATAAGACAATTTTTTAAGAGAGAAGGGAAACGGGTTCCCCGGAGCTGAAGATTCAGCTTTGCTCCCGAGCACCCAGGAAAAGCTTAGTTAAGGAACAAACCACGGGAAGCACTTTGGCATTTCATCCATCACTCATGGGAGAGCAGGGAATCTTTTCCCTGGAAAACCCAGCCCTGTGCTTCCCCCTCTCAGGTTTCGTTTCCAGGCAGGAACAACGGGGTGACTACAACTCACAGCTCCAACACACCGCTCCTGGGGAAACAGAAACGGATTTTTGGACCATTTGGGACTGTTAAATAACAAAAATGGGAAGCTTAAATAAGTTAAAAAAGAAAAATAATGCTAATTACCTCAGTGTCCGGTCATTAACAGAGCTGCTGTCACGGCGTTTATTTGCTTTCACACTTCTAGGGGACAACGAGGCAGATTAGAGACGTGAAGATGAGGTGAGTGGAGAGGCTGAACAGCAGGAAAATTTCTCCCTCTGATCCCAAGTGTGGTCCCAAGCATTCCAAAACACAGCCCTTGAGTTCTCCCTTCAGCTGAGAGGTGAATCTGAAGGTTCAGCAGTCAGTGCTCACTGCACACACGAATTCCAGGACACGGGGCAGATATTCCTTGAGTAAGAACATCTTGGAGGACAAAAATCAGCAGCAAAAATCCAGCCTGGGATCAACAGAGGCCAGTGTGGATGTCAGATGTGGGAACACAGCTCGGCCACCAAGCCAGGCCACCTAATTTAATTGGTGCACCAGAAGGTGTGGCCTTGGAGGAATTTTGGGACCAAGAGCTCTTCTGCTCCAGGTCCATGAATCCTCTTCCCCAGGGACACCTTCCCTCAAGGCAGTTGCTTCCAGATCTTTCCAGGTCCAAGGATCCTCTTCCCCAGGGACACCTTCCCTCGAGGCAGCTGCTCCCAGACATTTCCAGGTCCATGGATCCTCTTCCCCAGGGACACCTTCTCTCGAGGCAGCTGCTCCCAGACCTTTCCAGGTCCATGGATTCTCTTCCCCAGGGACACCTTCCCTCGAGGCAGCTCCTCCCAGGCCTTTCCAGGTCCATGGATCTTCTTCCACAGGAACATCTTCTCTCAAGGCAGCTCCTTCCAGGCTTTTCCAGGTCCATGGATCCTTTTTTAAAGGACACCTTCCGTCGAGGCAGCTGCTCCCAGACCTTTCCAGGTCCATGGATCCTCTTCCAAAGGACATCCTCCCTTCAGGCAGCTCCTCCCAGGTGTTTCCAGGTCACCTCTGCTGTGACAACGCCGTGGTTGCACCCAGAGCTGGAGTTTGAGGGGAGCAAGGATCCTCAGTTTTGGTGAGGGCTCATGTCCAGAGCTTTGGATCAAGGAGCTGTGGGTGCTGGAATTTTGATGATGGTGGAGCCCCACATTTCCCTCCCAGAATCGTTGAGGTTGGAAAAGATCTTTGGGATTATCGAGTCCAATCTGTGCCAGATCCCCACCCTGCCCCCAGCCCAGAGCACCGAGTGCCACATCCAGGAATTCCTTGGACACCCTCAGGGATGGGAGCTCCTCCCCTCTCACTTTCTGACACCCCCACACTAATCCAAAGCTTCCCACTTTTTCCCCTGTGTGTCCAAAGCGATACATTTCCAGGGAAAAAGCGTCTGCCCTCCCTTCTCCCAAGCGGAGAAAAATTATCCCATTCCAGCTGCATTAGAGACCAGGACCTCAGAATTATCCTGCAACAGAGGAGCCACCAGCTGAAACAGTACGGGTAACAGGAGGTTTGTCACATCCCAAACACGGCTCCAAGAGCTCATGAAAGGATTCTGAAGGCAAAATTATTCCATTAATTTAAAACCACGGCTGCCTGACTCTCTCCGTAAAGAATCCATGGATTCACTGCCTGGGGCGAATCAATAATGCTGGAATT
Source organism: Cyanoderma ruficeps (assembly GCA_008694505.1). Lineage (NCBI taxonomy): Eukaryota > Metazoa > Chordata > Aves > Passeriformes > Timaliidae > Cyanoderma > Cyanoderma ruficeps. The sequence continues at coordinate 50,710,163 of VZDJ01007753.1, read as the reverse complement.
TGCCTGCTAACGGAGCAAAGGAAACTGATATGAAAGTATTAAAATCTGAAAACACCCTGGGAGCGCTCTCAGAGGGGAATTAAGTGGTAAAGACTCTTCCATCCCTGTTTCTGATCTTCCATCCCTGCCCATTAGCCAGAAAAGGGGTGGAACCATCCCAGAAAACGCCTGGGATCTGTCACGGGGAGCAGGGAATGAGCTCTCAGCCCTGGAAGTGCTCGGACATAGAACATTACCCAAGACTAATGGACAACAATTCCCTGTCCTGAAGGTGTTGATGGCCCCATCTGTCACCTCAGCCTTCCTGGACTTCCCTGATCCAAGCTGACACATCCATAATGGCCCCGTTCCGCTGGAAAAGCCAGCCAAGGAATGAGATTTACAGGGATGTTTTCCAGCGCACGGAGCCGTGGCTCAGTCACACCAGGGCTGTTTCCTCTCCCACCTCCTCTGCCCCTGCTCTCGCCACCAAAATCCACAAAATCCAAGGGGAAAATGGGAAATGTCCGTGAAATCCCTTTGCAGTCGGCAGGGAATTGCGTAGCCAGGTTTATCCGCTCCTTCCCACAATGCAGCTGGGATTTGGGCACCATTAATGACTTTAATGAGGAATTTGATACATATTTAATTTATTGAAATTTGGAGTCCCACTGCATTGAGTCATCACTGCAGCAACCTGCAATTCCCAGCAATTCCTGGAGCACCTTTGGCAGGAGCAGAGGTTCGTGGTGCCGATCCAAACCAAGAAACCCAAAAAATTAACTGTTTTTCCTTAGACACGAGTGAGCAGTGAGGGACTGCAGGAGGATCGCGGCATCTCCATCATGAAAAGCTTTCTGGAAACAGGATATCAACCAGGATCAATCCACAATCTTTTCTAGGGCAGGAAAATGAGCCAGGAAAGATCTTTTCCTTCTTTGTGTTTTCCCCGTGTTCTGCACCACACCCTGTGTTTTACGTCCAGCAATCCCATCAATCCAGCTCAGGAGATTCCTTTCCCTAGAATGACAGGAATTAAACTCCTGTGGCTGTGTTTTCCCTCCAAATCCTTGAGTTCAGCTGTTTCAGCCAAGGAGTAATTTATTATTATTATTATTATTATTATTATTATTATTATTATTATTATCAAATAACTGCAAATCTTTGGTTAATGCAAGGCTGGATAATCCCAAGGGAGAAGGTTGGGACTCGTAGCTGGAAGGGGCCAAACCTCACAAGTCACACCCACCCCAAGGCATGGACTGTTCTCCAGGATATATCCCAGCAAATCCGTCAGGAGAAAGCCTGAGGGAAAAGCTGAGTCCAAGGGCAAACATCAGGCTCGGAGAGAGGAGGAGATTATTGGATTCATCCCTAAATCCTCTCTCACAGCCAGAGAGAAAACACCGCCCTGCCAAATCCCACCAGCTCCCCCGTGCAAAGTCTTCTTTTTTCCCCACTGGTTTGGGATTGAGCTGTTAAGATGTCAAAAATCATCTTTAAAAGTAGCACTGGGATCCATTTCCAGGAATATTCCTCAGGAATGAGAGCAGGACTCACAAGCAGCCGCTGCAAACACCCGACTCCTCCTTTTCCCTTTTTCCACTCCTGCATCCTCCAGCTGGGACAGGGCAGAGGGGGTGAGGATCAGCAATTTGCTCCTTGATGTTGTTTTCCTCAGAAGTCTGGGAAACACTCGTCCAATCTTTCCTTTTAAAACTGTGGAGATTGCCCAGATCAATCTCTCCTGGTACTGAACCTCACTGAAACAACCAAGTTGCTCCAGAGTTACTCCACCACCTCATTTCCTCACCAGTTCCACCACATTTCTTACTCCACCTCTGTGAAAAACAGCAATTAAGACTCGATGGAAATTCCAAGCCAATTCCACTTCAGTCTGGATATCACACCCCACTACCTGACATCTCCAGAATAAGACAAAGAGGGAAAATCTGCCCTGCTGCCCTCCCCAATCTCGTTTTCTTTCAGCATAAACAGGACCTGTTCTCATTTAAAATGGCTTTGGACCTAAAACGTTCATTCCCTTTTCATGTGCTGCAGCCAAAAGCCTCAAAACCACAATTTCCACACTGATTACATTATCCTCCCTTCCCGATTCCCACAGATGGAAAAATACCCTGGATTTGCAGTTTACCAACTGTTTGTCTGTCTCTGGGAGAAGCCACGAAACTTCCTTGGCAGGGAAAGGGGAGGTCACACCTGAGAGCGCTTGAAGCTGAGCCCACAAAAGGAGGGAAAGTGCAGAAGTGAAGGATTGGATTTGGGAATTCCATCCCTCAAGTGCTGCAGTCCTGTGCAGCTGTCCAAGATAAGCAGAGCTGAGAAATCAAGAAAAAGGTGCTCAGATGCTTCTGAAGGCGAAACGAAGAATACCCCATCCTGCTGAGCACTTCTTTGCTAAAAAAAAATGAGGGTCTTGGATGTTGCCCTGAGTTTTCTGTCTTTTGTCTTTCTGTAGAACTTTCACACGCAGCCTTGATGTAAATAATGTCTACTCCTGTGAGAGAAGAAATGATTGATGGTGATGTCCACCATCCAGGTTGAAGGGGTGGCGACCTGTGTAGCCATTCCTCTGTACATATGTATAAAATACTGGAGTCAGATAAAATTAAGATTAAAAAGTTTTCTCCAACAGCCGTGTCCTGAGCCTCTCTCGAGTGTTCCTAAATTGGGACACGCCCAGCTTTGCCCCACGACATCTGGATGTGCTGTCCCAATCCCAACATTCCTGAGCACAGCCAGGAGAGCAGGAAGAAAAGGAAAAGGAGCCCAGGGAAGGTGAGGATTTGTCCTTCCCTCACTTTTCCCTCCTTTCTTCCCACGCTGATTTCCCCCTCCTCTCCCTTTCCCCCCTGCCACGGTGTCCCACAGCGCCGAGAACTAATTTAGCGCCGCAACAGAAAAACGTTATTTATTCATTTCCACTACACCTGTACTTCTCTTTTATTGAGTTCCTTATTTTTAGTGCTCTCCTGTTTCTCCTCCAGGGCAGGTAGATAATTGTTCTCTATCTCTCTATAATTGCAGCAAATTCTCATTAATCAATACAACGCCAGGCAGGAATTTCCTGATGAAATCCTGCTTTAGTTGACACCTGAGCTCCTGAACCACTACAAGACAAACCTAATTATCTCCTTGGCTAAGTGAAACCGCACGCTTCGGAAATGAAAAGCTCCTTTTCAGCCGAGTCCATTTAAAGGATGGAAACGGGGATGAAAGGCCCTTTGGACCAGGCTCGATGCCTTTATAGGAAGCAAAGCCTGGCTTGGGAATTTGACATTTTCAAGCCAAAAATTTGCCCGGTTAGAAAGTGTGAGGTGGGAAATTTTGTAATTAAGAGCTGCCTGAGCATCATATTGGTAGTTTACTGGAGTTTTATATTACTTTCGTCCACATCACACGTGAAATCGGAGCTTCTCTGATCCCTTGATCTATTTTGCAGCCCAAAAGCAGAAATTTTCACCTGTGGAAGTTCATGAAAGGAATTTGTAACAATCAGGAACTGTGATAATCGAGGAATGATTTAGGCTGGAAGGAAAAATCATCTCGCTCCACCCTCTGGTCCGGGGCAACTTCAAATATCCCACGTTGCTCCAAGCTCATCCAAGCTGGCCTTGGACACTTCCAAGGTTGGAATATCCACAACTTCTCTGGGTGACCTGCTCCAGTGTCCCACCACCCTCCCAGCCAGGAATTCCTTCCCAACATCCCATTTATCCCTGCCCCCTTTCAGCGTGAAGCCATTCCCCCTTTTCCTGTCACTCCATGTTTTGCAAAGCGAAGGCGTGATGGATAAATCCTGTCTCAGATGTGAAACCATCCTCCCTTTTTTATTGGAGGGCAGGGGCAGATCAATCCCCCTCTGGAGGAGAGTCTCCCACAGATTTGGAAGGATTTCAATAAAAACTGGAGCAGCACAGTGTGAGGAGCCTTCCCATCCATAGGAGAATCCACACCCGGCTGCAGGAGCTCTCCAAGGTACCCCGGAGGGCTGAGGGCAGGAGCTGCCTGAGGTTTCCACACCCTTCCCTGTTCTCCCACCAAACCACACGGCACAAACTGGGAAAAGCACTCCTAGAAAATCAGAGCAGGCCTCTCTCCCCAGCCCGGAGCTCTCTCGTTCCGCTCAATAAAGAGAAAAGCGCAGAACAGATCAGGACAAAGCAGCAGCTGCTCCCGAGGCGCCGCGACGACACAAATATCATCTCGCGTTCTCCAGGAGGATTTTCCACCAGAGAGAGATGCCCGCTCAGAGCTTGAAAACCTTGTCGTGTTACAAGAATTTGTGATCCTGATGCACTCTGGGAGACAGAGGAATAAATAAAACTCTCCAGAGCTTTTCCATGTTAAATGTCTTTCGCTTCTCTTTTGGAGGAACGTTGGAAAAGGAACATCCTCACACGCGGAAAAGCACCTGCACAACCTGTTCCTGCTCTTCCTCCTTTTTTCGTGCACCAATATCCCGGGTGGGCAAGAGGGAAGCCCTCGCCTGTGGCATATGAACAAACAAACCCCGGTCCAGCCAGAGGCAAAAAAAATTCCAAGCTCTGGTGCTGGAAAAACAGCCCCAAAGAGGTTGGGAAGGCAAGTGGAGGACTGAGGTGACAGCAACTCCTGTGCCAGCCCCAGCTCTCCCAGAAGCTTCAGTTGAGACCCAGAGAAGCCACAATTCCCACCAAACCCACCCAAGAGGGAGAAGATCCCAACTTGGAAGCAAGGGAGGAGCCACAGTTCCCAGAAAACACGCAAGGCCAGGAAGGGAAAGTGGTGGCAGAAGAAATGGAGATACTTGGACAAGGAAAGACCTACAAATCAGAGTCTGTGAACAGGTGGGATCCAAAACAAAACCCCCATTCCTGAAGACCAGACCCAGATCATTCCAAGGGGAACTCACAGGGAGGTTGGCTTGGGGTCAGCACCCCGCTTCTTACCACAGAATCCTGGAATGGTTTTTGTTGGAAGGGACCTAAAATTTGTCTTATTTCACTTCCCTGAGACAAGGTGCCACTGCAGCTGCTGCCTGGCCCAATGTCTGCTCCTCCAAAAGCTGATATCCCACCAGAAATTCCCCAGTAATGTCCTGGGATTTGTCTTCTGTGCTCCCCTAATGATTGTACTGCATGAAAGAGATGAAAGAGGCCCAAGAAAAGAAAAAAAGAAGAAGGAAAAAAAAAAAGAAAATAAATAAAAAC
>VZDJ01007753.1:50671623-50704667 GCA_008694505.1 Cyanoderma ruficeps | reverse complement strand
AAGAAAAAAGAAAAAAAATTTAAAAAATTTTTAAAAATTCAAAAAGGGAAGAAGAAAAAGAAAAAAAAAACCCACCAATTCTAGGCTGAAAATACCTCCCAGCAAAACCATCTTGGTCATCACAATTCCCATTTTACCTGCGTTTGGATGGAATAACCTGAGCTGAGGTCACCAGGAGCCCCGGTGGGTTCTTCCTTTGTGGCCCTGAAGGGCAAAGGACCCTCCTGGCTGCCCCCGTGGATGGGGCCCAACTCAGCCTCTCCTCTTCAGCTGCATCCAGGATTATTTGTGGCAGGAGGCAAAATGGCAAAATAAGGAAAGTGACACAATTAAGGCTAATTAGCTGAGTGGGAAATCCCATCCCAGCCAATTAGTGCTGAGAGGCAGGGCCCGCACAGTAACGAGGCTGCATTTAGCCGTTCTCAGCTCATCCTTCTTCCAGAAACCAGAATGCAAAGGGAGAGATTGTTTTCCCTAAAAATAATTGGATAAGAAGGATTGTACCAGCCACAGGGAGCTGAGAGGGAAATTGGACTCACGTTCCTCTGGACAACCCCAAAAATGCCTTTTTTCCCCCAGGAAAAGGAATAGGAATGGATCGGAATGGATGGATGGATTAGGATTTTCACCCTACTGGCCTGTCTTGTAAAGCCGGAAAAAGCTGGTGGCAAAACATTCCCACCGATCACATCCCTAAAGACACACGTTTAGGGAAAGTTTCCCGAAACACAGACATTCCTTCTGGAATGGAATGGGGCTTCCGTTCCACCCTGCGAATTTTTGGGGCAGCTCATCGCCACCAGCAGAGATCTGTGGGATCATCGCTTAAATCCCGGAGTGCTGGCTCAGAACTGCTCGACGTCGGCGCCTTCACCACGTCCCTCATCACGACAGGGACGAGCCAGTGCCGGCGTCAAAACACCCGAGCGTCCCGCTGGATAATTCCCTCCCGGGGAGAGGCGCGGAATCCCTCACGGAAATTGCCTCCAAAGGACGCGTTCCCCCCTGAGCAGGGGTGGGAAAAGCGGCTGGAAAGAGGGAACAAAGTGTCGGCGTCTCACTCGGAGAGGCGAAAGCAGAGCTGACAGCCCTGTGATTTATGGAGAGCGGGGCCTGTTCGGGGACAGAGCCAGAGCTGTGCCAGCAGGGCTGAAATCCTGGGATTCAGCTCCGCTCCCCAGCCAACTGCAATATTTTATAAGTGGGAGAGATAGGCAGTGACCTTCCCCTTCAGAGGCTAAAATTGTTTCTGGGTTGAGGCTTTTAAAAAAAAAAAAACAAAACAAAAAGGCAGAGACTTGTCCGTTTGCTTTGGATATAAAGCACCCGAGATCTTATCTCCGGCCTCATAATTCACCGGGAGGAAACTCGGGTGGGAAGATTGAAGAGCACCCAGCCTGCATTCCCAAATACTCATTTAGGAGCTCAGGGTTCACCTTGACCTGGAATATTCACCCAGGATGACGGGAGATGAAACACCAGGCTGCTCCAGACGTGCTTCCCCCTTGGATGAGCCTGTTGAATAAAGATACATGTTGAATATTCCCACCTCCATGATGTATTCCTGGAAATTATTACTATTATTATNTATTATTATTATTATTATTATTATTATTATTATTATTATTATTATTATTATTATTATTATTATTATTATTATTATTATTCAGATCCCAAGTTCACTGAGATCTTCAAGCTGTGGTTGTACCATCAACCTGGAATCCAAAAGAGAAATCAGATTTTTCTGGGGTAATCTTGGGGACAAGGCTCCTATGAAAGCATTAAGGGTGTAATTCCTTCATAATTTCATTCCAATTTATTGCATTAACCAGCCTTTTCCTCTGGTTTATTCCCAGCTGTGGAATAACCTGGAATAAACCAGCCCTGGATGTGGCTGTACCATCAACCTGGAATCCAAAAGTGAAATCAGATTTTTCTGGGGTAATCCTGGGGACAAGGCTCCCATAAAACCACTAAGGGTGTAATTACTTCACGATTTCATGCCAACTTGTTGTATTAACCAGCCTTTTCGTCTGGTTTATTCCCACCTGTGGAGTAACCTGGAATAAACCTCCAAGCTGTGGCTGTACCATCAACCTGGAATCCAAAAGAGAAATCAGACTTTTCCGGGGTAATCCTGAGGACAAGGCTCCCATGAAAGCATTAAGGGTGTAATTCCTTCATAATTTCATTCCGATTTATTGCATTAACCAGCATTTTCCTCTGGTTTATTCCCAGCTGTGGAATAACCTGGAATAAACCTCCAAGCTGTGGCTGTACCATCAACCTGGAATCCAAAAGAGAAATCAGATTTTTCTGGGGTAATCCTGGGGACAAGACTCCCATAAAACCATTAAGGGTGTAATTACTTCATAATTTCATTCCAATTTATTGCATTAACCAGCCTTTTCCTCTGGTTTATTCCCAGCCGTGGAATAACCTGGAATAAACCAGCCCTGGATGTGGCTCTACCATCAACCCGGAATCCAAAAGAGAAATCAGATTTTTCTGGGGTAATCCTGGGGACAAGACTCCCATGAAAGCATTAGGAGTGTAATTCCTTCATGATTTCATGCCAATTTATTGCATTAACCAGCCTTTTCCTCTGGTTTACTCCCAGCTGTGGAATAACCTGGAATAAGCCAGCCCTGGATGTGGCTGAGGCAAAGGAAAGCACACCAAGCTGTGATTTCAGTCCCCTGGCACCAGGGGAGAACCTCAGGGTGAGCAAGTCACAGATCCCACCCCAGGCTCCTTCCAGATGGACTTCCAGAGATTCATCCTGGCTGAGGCGGTTTGGGACACGAGGAATGCCTCAATTCCATGGATTTCACTGGGGGAAACACCTGAGCACCCATGGATGGGCTCCATCTGCACAGGAAGCTGGAACCAAAACGTGATCCTGGCTGCCTCAAGGTCTCTTCCTTGCAGGGTTGTCCTGGTGGGAAGGAAGAGAAGGGATTTTGAGCAGCCTCCTTAAGAATGAGACTCAAACATCCCATCGCGGGGTCTTCGTGTTTGGCGGCTGTTGGAGAGTTCCCAGAACGGATTTTAAATGGATTTAAAACTGGTTGGGGCAGTGGCAGCTTCAGTCCCAACATCCTCCTGTGTTCCAACATCCTCCACGAGCTGCCTGTGGAACATCGGGGTGGAAAAGGTGCAGATCTTGTTCTGGCTCTGCACAGGAAATTCCCTCTGGGTCAGGAGCTGTCAGGGTGGACCAACACCAGCAGGATATTGGTGCCAAAGGATTTTTTTGTGGAAGAAAGAGAGAGGAATTCGCACTCGGTCAGGAGTGAGGGCAGGGCGGGTCAAAATTGGGTTCTGTGGAACTTAAACACCAACAGGAACCGAGGAATCAGAGAATCAGGGAATATCCTGAGTGGGAAGGGATCCAGCAGGATCATCCAGCCCAACTCCTGACCCAACGCACCTGGAGCTCCGGCAGCCTCAGAGAAACTGAGACACACAAATCCACACGGACACGAGGCAGAAATGCAAGTTTAGTTTTAAACAGAGGCTGAAGTAGTTGGTAAGAAAAAGAACTGACACCAAGTTTATAGTTCAGCAACTTGCCTTTTGCAAAGTCAGTTAAATTCTGGTCATAACAAAAATAACGTAGCCCTGCTAGAAATTGCCAATTCCTTGGGAAGTTGTTCCAGTGCCCAGCACCCTCTGGAGGAAGAACTTTCCCTGACATCCCACCAAACCCTCCCCTGGCACAGGATATTCCAGAGGAGATGGTGAGGATGGGGCTCTTCCCTAAATGCAGGACCAAAAAACTTGGGCCATCAGGCAGGAGGTGCCTTGAGGCAGATTCCCACAGCGTCCTATCCACGGGGAATTCCTGGAATTCCAACCTGACAGAGAATCATCTTTATCCTCTCCACACCCCACACACTTTTCACCCTCGCCCTGGAGGAGGAGGGAAGATCTGTCACTTGAATATTTACAAACCAGGTAGGAAAAAGTATCAGGTCCTGGTCCCTCCATCACTTTGGTGGTGACAAGAGTTAATGGTCCCTGAAGCTTTCCCAGCAAATGTTCCTTGTCGGGCCATTTTCTGCACATCTCCGTGATGGATGGGGAGGAGAAGTCACTTTATGACAAGCCTGCTCAATTATTTAATAAGGCAGATTCTAATAACTTCGGGAAGTCCCCCAGAGAAATGGAAGAATAAATACACTTTTCCTTTCATTCTCTCAAGAGCTGGAGAGGGGGAAAAATGGATTGTGGCCTCTTTTCAGTGCCTGGCAGCTTTGTTTCGGGGATTTTGCCGTGGTTTTAACTCCCCACTTCTGGCTTTGGGGGCAATGAGGGAAAACAGTAAATGAAAATCAGGCTTTTTTTTTTTTGGTTTACACCAAAACATTCAAGAAAAGTTGCTGTCGTAGCCAACGGGAGCAGGCTCAGCAAGTCTGAGGGATTCTTCCTTTCTTTTGGTCTTTCTCTCTTCAAATCAGAACTGTTTTTGGGGTGAGGGTTGGGGAGTCCCTGAGCACCACAGGACCCGGCAGGCAAAAACTCCTGTGCTCGCTCCGATATGCAGAACTCCAGAACTGGATTAGGTCTGGAACATTCCACAGCCTTTTCCCACGAAACCACCAAACCAAGGGGCTTCAGAGGGGCCCAGGGGGGTTGATTTGCAGGAGCAGTGCAGCCTCCCAGCCTGCACCAAAAAATCCCACTGGATGGGGGAGAAAAAAGGCCCCTCTGTGAGTCCCACAGGTCTTCGTGCAGCTGCTTAACAGGAGAGCTGTGCGTTTGGAATGAAATCCTGGAATGGTTTGGGTTGGAAGGGGTTTAAATCCCATCCCATTCCATGGGCAGGGACACCTTTCACTGTCCCAGGTGGCCTTGGATACTTCCAGGGACAGCCACAGCCTCTCTGGGAATTCTATTCCCGGGCTTCCCCACCCTCACAGGGAAGAAGTCCTTCCCAAAATCCCATTTAAACCGACCCTCTGTCACTTTGAAGCCATTCCCCCTTGTCCTGTCACTCCACACCCTTGTAAATCCTTCAGGAGTGTGNGCTAAAGCTGTAGATTCAGCCACAATTCCATTTGTAAGTGAGAACTGGAGCCAGAGGAGGAGAGGCTGGACCTTAACCTTGTTGGGTAATTTACTGCTTAATTTCTATCAGTTTCTTGTTTTAGATTTTACCAGGTGTCAGGTATAATTGGTTTTGTGTACTTGTATATGCTCTGCACCGTTTACTATCCGAGTGCAGTTAACAGCAGCTTGGATTTATACAACATTTCCACGTATCTAGCTAAAGCAGATAACTCAGCAGGACAGCAAGCCAACCTATCCATTACAAAATAAATAAATCAGTTCTAAGCTCAGACTTCAAAAGTGAAATGGTAGATGCTCCACGAAAATCTCTGTAGGCTGAGGTTTCCACAGAGCAGGAGCTGAGCAGCTCCACGGCTGCATCCTTGGGCAACACATCATGGTCCTTGCCCAGCACAGATTAATGAACAGCAGGAATGGAAATGCTAATAATTAAGAAAAGGTTAAAATGTTCACACTGTGTGAAAATGATGCATAAAAGGATACAACCGCTAAAAATCACTGCAGCGATGAAGGATTTTTTTTTTTATTTTTTTCAGAAACTAAATTCCAACTGGGAATATATTAAGTACAAAAAGAAAAAAATTATCAGAGTAAAAAAAAAAAAAAAAACAAAACAAAAAATAAAATATAAATTAAAGCAGGAGCCGGGAAGGCTAAATGGTTAACTCAGACTGTTTGGGGAAGATCTGTCTCCACAAATGTTGCACCATCTGCTGCTCTGGGGGAGCTGGAGGAGTGGGTGCTGTATTTTCATAACAATCCGCCCTTCTCCTCTCGTTGATTAATAACACGGGGCCGCTTTGTCTTTGTTCTTCTGTGGGAGTTTTGTTTTGTTGGCGGTTTTTTTTCCTTTTNTTTTTTTTTTTTTTAAATATTTGTATGAAGGCTTTTCAACGTGAAATCCAGTAATTATCTGAAGAGCTGAGTCAATAGGTTTGCTCAGGCGGAGAAATTACCCATTAAACAGAGCAGGGAGAAGCCAAATGAGAAACATCTCTGCAACCAAGATGACCAAAATCCTCTTTTTTTTCCCCCTCCAGTCCAATTTTTCCCCACCAGGTGCTTTTAAAAGTGAGAAGGATCCCATCACTGAGGAGCTGCTGTGGAAAAAGGTGAACCAGCACCTCATATCCAGCCAAAATCTTGGAAAGTGGAATTCCACCATCCCAAAGCCCACAGTGAGGACCAAGCCAAGGGGGAAACACCTTGAGTCTGCTCCAGGAGGGACTGAAGAGCCTCTGCTCCTTCTCATTCCCCCTTTTCCACTCCACAAAATTCCCAGAGGTGCTGGAGGAGCTGCTGCAAAGCCGTGGGGTGTGAAGGGAGCTCGGAACACCGGCCTTGGAGCCTTCTCCAGGAGCTGCCTTCCCGGGAAAGGGAAGTTTGGGAACGTGGAAAACCTGCAGAGGGAACAAGGCACAGACCCCAAAGCAGGAGATGTGGGTGCTCCACCTACTTCCAGTAATGCCCGGGCAGCAATGGAATGAAAACTCCTGGATTCAGTGCGTGAAATACATGAAAAATAGAGAAAAAAAATGGTTATTTCTGATATTGGATACTTCCAGGGACAGCCACAGCCTCTCTGGGAATTCTATTCCAGGGCTTTCCCACCCTCACAGGGAAGAAGTCCTTCCCAAAATCCCATTAAAATCGACCCTCTGTCACTTTGAAGCCATTCCCCCTTGTCCTGTCACTCCACACCCTTGTAAACTGAGAGTGCATGTAAGTGAAGTCAGCTGGTAAATGTCAACACCAGCTCCCCTTCAGCTGGCATGGAATGGTTGGGGTGGGAAAAGACCTTAAAGTTCATCCCCTTCCACTGTCCCAGAGTGTTCCAATCCCATCCAGCCTGACCTCGGACATTTCCAGGGATCCAGGGGCAGCCACAGCTGCTCTGGGAATTCTATTCCACCCTCCCAGCCAGGAATTCCTTCCCAGTCCTTAATCCAAACCCTCACTCTTTCAGTTCACAGCCATTCCCTCCTGCCCTATCGATAAATTACTGCGGGAGAGACAGAGATGGAACCACAGACACTCCGGTGGCAAAGGTCAAATCCAGCTTTAATTTACCAGCCCAAGACCCAGCTCGTGGAGGTTTTTTAGTTCCAGAGCATGAACAGCTCATGAAAAGGGGGAAAAGTGCAGCTGGAAGATGATTTAAGCAGCGCAGTTTGCAGCGGTTACAATTAATTGGCAATTTCTTACAAAAGTTCTCTAGGAAATGTCTTTTCTTTTTTTTTTTCCCTTGCAGGCAATGTTATTTCACGAAGTGGTTCCAGTTTCATGCTGGAAAAGCGGCTGGAAACCCTTCCCAACTTTTTCAGCAGTGGTAGAAGCTGAATTTCACCGGCAGCAGAGTTTTTCCTACAGGGAACAGGGACAGGAGGAGAGGGAACGGCCTCAGGCTGTGCCAGATGAGGCTCAGGTTGGACAGCAGCAGGAATTTCTCCATGGAAAGGGTGCTCAAGCCTTGGAAGGGGCTGCCCAGGGATGTCTCCTCACCCCTGGAAGCGTCCAAGGAATGTGGCACTCGGCAGTCTGGGCTGGGGATGAAGTGGGGATCGGGCTCAGCTTGGATTTTCCAATCCCAAAGGTCTTTTCCAACCTTGGCGATTCCACGCTCAGCCCAACCCAAACCACATTCTCCCCACCTTGGATTCAAACCGGAGGGAGGAATTCCTGACGGAGCAGCAGGTTTGATGGATAATTTCATTTCCCATCAACTCACAGAATCACCTGGTTGGAAGAGACCTCCAAGGCCATCGGGTCCAACCCATTCTCCAACACGTCAACTAAACCACGGCGCCGAGTGCCACATCCAATCCTTCCTTAAACACACCCAGGGCTGGTGACTCCACCACCAAAAGCTTTTCCTGACATCCTGTTGGAGTCCAGGGCATCCCTTTGGATGACCTGGGACCTGAGAAAGGGAGTTGGGACCCTGGACAGGGGGTGTGGAGCTGGTCCAGGGGGGTTGGAGACCTTGGCACAGAGCCCAGGGAGACACCGAGTTTGATTTTAGTCCATGGGAGAAGCTTCCAACACTGAGAGAGGAATTACAAACCTCAAAAGTGTGAAAGTAGTAGTTTAGTACAGCACGGGGTGAGAAATTTTGTAGTTTAGGAATTCTTAGAATAAAGATGAATGGGGGACAAGATGGAGGATTTTGGGTGTTGCCCAAGATCCTTCTCCTTCTTCGTCCTCCATCCTCTGGGGTGGTGATGACACAAAGTAGTTCGAGGCTATTGGATTAGGGTAGAAATGACAATTTTAGTGTAGATATCACACATTGGTACAAAATAGTAAACAGTGGGCACGTCATTATCTGTGTGAGAACCAAGCAACGCCCCGTCAGTCGCAGTCGCGCCGTGTTGGAGGATTTAGGGTGTTGCCCTGGATCCTTCTCCTTCTCCTTCATCCTCCATCCTCTGGGGTGGTGATCACACAAAGTAGTTCCAGGCTGTTGGATCAGGGTAGAAATGACCATTTTAGTGTAGATATCACACATTGGTACAAAATAGTAAACAGTGGGCACGTCATTATCTGTGTGAGAACCCAGCAAGGCCCCGTCAGTCGCAGTCGCGCCGTGTCCCAGCCGCTGTCCGGACCTCGGCCGGGCGCGGAGCAAATTGTGAGACACCAAATAATAAACAACACACGAGAGCTGAGAACAAGGCCTTGAAGGACTCCACTTCTTTCTGCAACATGGCTCGAGGTTTTTAGAGGGCCGGGGACTTTTAACAACCTGGAATCTCAGGAAGGAATCAGACAAAGCACGACAATTGGCGTCCCTGGGTGGGCTCGAACCACCAACCTTTTGGTTAACAGCCTAAACTTCCTTTGGTGCAGCTTAAGGCCGTGTCCTCTAAAACACTCTCCCACTGTTGGATCTAATCTCCAATAACAGGATGGGGTGACCAGGACGTGTTCCACGAGTTTTTTATTCCATCATCAGCCTCAGTGAAGCCGGAGACATTAAAGGTGGTAAAACTCAGGCCGCAACAACAGCAGCCAAAGTTCTCTTCGTTAAAAGGTCTTTTTAAAGTTTTTAAACTTTTTTAAATCGGCCAACAGTCTGATGCTAAAAGCTTTCGAGCCTCTGCTTAAGCCAATCACTAAACACTGCACGTGCACACAAGAGCCACGTGTTTTTATGTTTTTTGCAGTTATGTTCATGTTTTTTCTGTGCCCCAAATATTTCAAGGCCTAAAATTCAGCTCTGCTTCCAACCTCTGTGCAAGCTCATTGCAAAGCTGTCAAAGTCCTCTGCTTTTCCAGCTCTCACAGCGTTCCCACATCCCACCTTCCCCTCCAAATCACTTCCAGATTTCCCTCCTTCCTCCAGAGCTTCCTTTCCCTGTTCCCTCCATCCTGTCAAACATCCCAAGCCCAAAGTGACCCTAAAAAAACCCAAATCCAGCAGCGCTGGTCCCCAAACCCTCCCGAACCAACCCCAAATCCCGTCGATCGGCGCCTAAACCCTTTGGCGGCTTTACAGGAGTTGTCACTCGGTTTTAAACTTTGCCATCAGGTAATTAAAGCCCGGCTCTGATTAAAGCCCAGCTCTGATTAAAGCCCGGCTCAATCCCTGCCGACGGAGACGGATGTTGGATGCGGTGGGAATTTGACAGCCGGGCGGGATGAGCAAGTGCATCGGGGCGCTAACGACGTTAACGCTGCAAACGCTGTTTATTTGCTGTCAGCTCCAAAGCAGGCAGTAAATAACACATCAGGGAATAAAAATAAAGAGGGGAGGGAAAAATAAAAAAAAAAGAGGAAAAAAAAAATCCCAAAAATAACATTATGTTAAAATGGAACCATCAATTATCTCCCCTTTCTTCTTTTTGTCTCGGTTTTTTTTTTTTTCTGTTTTTTATTTTATCTCGAAGCGTTCACTCGGGGGGGTGTTTTTTCCCTTGATTCATTAATTGCCTTTTTTCTGACTCCTCTGTTCTGCCTCAGTGCCCATAAATCAACGTAAAAAAGATAAAATGCCGCTATTATGAAATGAGTGTAAAAAGGTATTGAAATAAATCTCCTTTCGGACACATTTTCTCCCATCTCAGCTGCGAAAAACATCTGCTCAAGATGAGATTCAGACCAATTTTTCTATCCCAAAGTGGCCCTGGCCTGTCCCTTGTTCCCAACCCCCCAGAGAGCAGCATCCCATAAATAATTGTCCCATAAATAATGTTCTCCTGGCAGTTTTGAAGGAGCCTCCACCACCCGTTTTCTCCAAAAATCCAATATTTGATGGATGATGGTGGCCACAGCTCTTGCAGCTGAGCCAGCCCTAAATATTCCTACCAAAAATTTCCTCGCTTCAAATCATTTTCCTAGAAAAACTTCTGCCGTCGGAAAGTTTTGTGGGATTTTGGGGGGGTTTCCACTCAAATTCTCTCTGCCTGGAAATTTTCCCAAAGAGCTGGTGCTGGACAGTGAGCATTTCCATCCAATTCGGAACATTTTCCAAACCAAATTTAATATCAGGAATATTTTATTTAGGGTCTTCAATAACTTCGATGGGCCCCGTTCCATTTCTGAAATTATTTGGTTTGTCCTACAATTTTTTAAGAATTAAACGCATTTCCCACGGGAAAAAAAAAATGGAATTTTACATGAAGTTGTTTGGTCCTCCAAAAGCAAAGGGGTTTTCTGGGATTTTGAATTATTAGGAAATGAAGCTTTAATTCCATTTTTTTTGTTGTTGTTTCAGAAGGAAAATTTTGGAATTGAGTTCTCTGCTTGCCATCCAAGCAGGAATTTAAATTCCATTCCATTAACACACCTGAGCTCTGTCCCGTGAGGAATTCTCACACAGGATCCCTTTCCTGGCTGCAGGAGAGGACAGAGAGGAACAAATTCCTCCTTTCTGGGCAGAATAAAATCCCAAATTTGATTAAAAAGATTAAAATATTATTAAGACCTCCCAGGAATTTCCCTTTTTTTTCACCCTCTGGATGCTGCTGGGATTTTGGGGGATTTTCCCAGCTCCAACAGCTTCTCCACCCCAGTGTTCTCATCCTGAAGGGAGAAAAAAAAAATTGTCTTTCAAAATATTCTTCACTGCAAAGCATCAGAAATCTTCATCCTTCGTACATCCACGGTGGGAAGATGCGATCCCAGCGGGATTTTCCCTGGAATTGCAGGGCACAGCTCCCCTGTCCTCTGATTGTCGAGGAGAAAAGGTCAAAAACCTGGAATATTCATCCCAAATACAATTTCTTTGCAGAGAAAACATATCCCCAAGATGTTTCCAACATCATCTGGAATCTTCTCCGGGATAAAATGATCCCGGGGGAATTTCCTCGCTGTTAATTACCAGGGCAGAGAGGTCAGAAGGGAAATTCAGCTGCAAATTACCCAGGAGATCACAAAATTGACCTTCCTCCAGTCCCTGTTCCTACGAAAAGCTCATTCCTGGTGATTTCGGGAAAATCCTGGAGGACTTAAAGTCAAAATCTTTGGCCTTGTGGGGTAGGAGATGGGAAAAGTTCATCAGAATAAATTCTCCCCTCTCATCTCAAGGGTTTTTTTTTTTCTGCATCCCTAAAGGTCAGTTCCTATTTTATCTTGGATTTTTAATCCCATAAACAGAATTGAGGGGAGGTATGGGCCAGTTCCCATCCCAGAACTCAGGGGTTCTGTGCAACAGGCTCAAGGCTCAATCCCAAGAAGTCCAAAATCATTTCCTTGAACTTTTTTTTTTGTAGGAAAAAAGCTGTTTCATGTGAAATCGTCAACTTCCAGGAATGCTCCTTAAAGCAGCGCTTTGGAAGCCTCGTTTTCTTTCATTTTAGGAGCATTTCCAAGTGGGAACCGATGGAGGAAGTTTATTTTGGAATTAATTTTTGGCCCATAAGCGTAGCTCAAATTAAGGCTCGGCAGTCAAACACAGCTGCTCCTAAAATGTCTCTGGATGGATTTGTAGGATCGGGGAATTTCCTGGGCTGGAAGGGACCCACAGGGAACATCAAATCCAACTCCTGGCCCTACACAGGACATCCCAAAGATCCCACCCCTGTGCCATTCCCAACAGGAAACATTTCCATGCAAAATAAGGGAGACAATCCAGAAGAGAAATGACTGATTGGAAATGACTGATTGGAATTCATCACCCCATTTTTTGGTTTTTTTTTTTTTTTCCTTCCTTTTACTGGGTTTTGGGGTTTTTTTTGGCGGGGGGGGTGAGTAGTTTGGGAGGTTGGGGTTTGGGGATTTTGAATTTTGTTTGGCTTTTTTGGTTTTCAGGGAATTTGGGGTTTTTATTTTAGTTGGTTGGTTGGTTGGTTGTGGTTTTTTGAATCTCTGACAGCCAAACTTTAGGAAAATCTGGAAATCCCCAGCCTAACACCCCCAGGGATGGGATCCACCTCGTCACCTCTCCATCCTCCTTCTGCTTTGACATTCTGCTCATCTTCTCCAGAGAAATGATGAAATAAGCAATGAAAGCTTTGGGGGATCTATTTTTTCCCTCCAGAGCCATTTCCCTTCCCTGAATCCTTACCCAAGAGCAATTCTTCCTTCATCAAATTCAGCAGGTGATGCAAAATCTCTGACACGGGTATAATTCCTTATTTTCCGGGGCTGAATTATTTTTTTAAAAAAAAAAATCTTTGAAATGTTTGTTGATGCTTTTCTTTTAAACAAGAATTAAACGGTCCTAAGGAAAAATCTCTTTCATGAACTGCAGGTCCTTGTGGGCTTTTTATGGATTTGTGTTGATAAAGGGGAGGTTCACCCGTGATAACACTCAAAGCCACATCTCACATCCCACCCGTTTGGATTTCAGCTCCAAAGGACCCCCAACCACCTGGGAACGCTCCTTCCCACAATCTTTTCAAAACCCTGCTGATAATTCCCCATCCTGCGACAAAAATCTGTTCAAGCTCCTCTACAAACACTTTGTGTCCCCGGTAGACCAATAATTTCTGTGGTTTTAACTTGAAAAGCGTCCCCATCATTTGGATCTCCTTCGGTTCATTAAAATCTCATTTTTCTTTCAAAACCGCCCAGATTTCTCGTGGAGGAGACCTGGATCCTCCCTTCTCCTTCCCATCCATGAACAGAACTGCAGCAAGGCTGCAAAACCTGAGCCTAGTCAAGTTGTAAAGCAGTAATTCAGCTTTTTCTTTTTTTTTTTTTTCCCTTGCCTGAGTTGCAGCTAAAAATATGGAGGCAATTGAGAATATTTTCAAATATTCGGAGCAGGGGTTTGAAAACAATATTCATAGATCATCCCTGTGTTCTGCCATGCAGCTCCGTGAGCACTGCCTGGGGAATAGTCCTGATCTATCGGATTTTTGATCAGGAGCTTTTCTGTGTAACAACAGCTGCTTGCATTTATTCATCAAAAAGAATCAAAANAAAAAAAAAAAAAAGAGCTCAGGAAAAAAAAAGAAAAAAATAAAGTTGATATTTTCTCCCCGGTGACCGTGGACTCCAAGAACTCCATTGAAATTCCTTTATCTGCAGGCGATAACGCCACACATCTTCCACTGCCCCTCTCACCTGCCTGCTCCGGGAGGTGATTAACTCGATGATCACTATAAAAATGTTTTATTTAAAGGATAATTGTAAGCACTGGTATCTCCCATTTCCAAATCTCCTGCTTTATTATCCTTGCTCAAGAAGGTCTTAATATTTAAGTGATTTAGTGCTCACTTTGAATGCCAGCCCGGCCATTAGGAGGCACATTTCACCAGGCAGTGCCTAATTTTATAGGACATTATTTCTTTATAAACAGAGCCATTACTCTGCAGCATTAATTAAACCTCTTTGCCCATTATGAACTCCATTTGGAAGACAACAACATCACCAACCGCCTGCCCTGATGGATGAGTCTGCAATCCTAAATCTGGCTCCTGCCAAAGCACTTCCCAAGGAGTGGAGGCCCCGGGAATGGGGAAGGGTTGTGCCATGGAGAGCGGTGATTTGTGGGGACAAAGGAGCTCATGAATAAAAAACACTTGCACTTCAGCGACCCAGTTTAGCTAAACTGTTTTGCATCAATAACCCGGTCCTAAAAAGCTCTGTTTATTATTGCCAGCCTCCCAGGCTTTGGGAAATGGAATTACATCAGCCCCATTAATAACATTTAATGTTGGGAGCAGACTGCAGCTGTTACATCGCTGGAGAGGGGCCTCACCCGCAAGCCTCTGCTGGACAGCTGAGATTTGGGGGATTTTCAGCTTTCCACCACCAAGAAACATCCTGAAAAAAACAGAACAGCCCAGCCACCACCCCTGAATTCCTTCCAGAACCCCTCAGGGCCCAGCACTCAAAATTCAGGAGGATGAGACCAAAATATCCTCAGGAAGCAGAATTTGTGCTCTCCTCAGGATTTCTACACAAGACAAAGAGGCCTTGCCCACAGATTTCTCCTGGACACATGGCTGCAGAGATTTGGGGGATTTTCACCTTTCCACCATGAAGGACGTTCACTCCAACCACCATCCTTGAATTCTCTCCAGAACCCCTCAGGGCCCAGCACTCAAAATTCAGAAATATGAACCCAAAATGCCCTCAGGAAGCAGAGTTTGTGCTCTCCTCAGGATTTCTACACAAGAGACAAAGAGGCCTTGCCCACAGATTTCTCCTGGACGCGTGGCTGCAGAGATTTGGGGGATTTTCAGCTTTCCACCACCAAGAAACATCCTGAAAAAAACAAAACAGCCCAGCCACCACCCCTGAATTCCTTCCAGAAGCCCCTCAGGGCCCAGCACTCAAAATTCAGAAATATGAACCCAAAATGCCCTCAGGAAGCAGAGTTTGTGCTCTCCTCAGGCTTTCTACAAGAGACAGAGAGGCCTTGCCCACAGATTTCTCCTAGACATGTGGCTGCAGAGATTTGGGGCATTTTCAGCTTTCCACCACAAAGAAACATCCCGAAAACAAAACAGCCCAGCCACCACCCCTGAATTCCTTCCAGAACCCTCAGGGCCCAGCACTCAGATTCAGGCAAATGAGCCCAAAATGCCCTCAGGAAGCAGAGTTTGTGTTCTCCTCAGGATTCCTACACAGGAAAGATTCATTCAGCCTTCCCACCTCCACCATCACCGAATCCCACAATGGTTTGGATTGGGAAACACCTTAAAGCCAATCCCATTTCACCCTGCCATGGACAGGGATAATTTTCCCCTATCCCAGGTTGTTCCAAGCCCCATTCAGCCTGGCCTTGGACACTTCCAGGGATCCAGGGGCAGCCACAGCTTCTCTGGGCACCCTGAGCCTTTGGCACTGCCAACCTGTCAAAAGTTCCCCTTTTCTTGCAATGTGGGAACTCATCCCACAGTTTCTGCACCAGGATCCACCAGTTTCACCCCCAGAATCCAACATTTGTGGACTCCCAAGGCTGGAGGAAATCCCAGTCCTTGTCCCAAACAGTGGAGCTCTGGAACATCATCTCCTCTTCTGATTTTCACCCCAAGAGACTCAGGCTTAGAAGACCTCCTGTAAAGGGATAAACCCCCCGTTCCCATTTTTCTGATTATTTGAGCATTTACATATTTTTTTCCTCAGGTGTACACAGCCTGAGCTGTTGTCTCAGCCAGCTCCTCCCTGCATCTTTCCAGAGGCAAGGGCAGCCATTCCACAATTTAGGCATTCAGGACATTGTGCTCTGACGTGTCTTAACCTCCCCATTAAAAGGTTTATGAGGCAAATATTGATAAATATTTACCAGCAGATGTACCCAGAGATATTCCCTGGATTTAGGGTCGGGAACAACCCTGGTTTCTCAGGCACCGATGTCTGGATCTGACTGGAAAATTATTTCACGGTGCCCATTCCAAATGGAAAAGCCAAAAAAGCTGCTGAAGGAGAAAGGCTGTCCCAGCTGGAGGACTCTTGGCTGAGCTGCAGCAGGGGACACATCGCTGGGGTTGGATTTACGGAGCACAAACCACGCCAGAACAGCAGCGCGTGAGCCAGACTGGATTTCCATCCGTCGGGAATTCCACAGACACACAGGGCGCCCTCATCCCGCGCTCCCAGTTATCCGAGCTGGGCCACATCTCGATGGCACCCTGAGCTCCACACAGCCCTGGAATAAACACAAAAATGGATTAAAACACCAAGGCAGGAGGGCTGGGAGCTGAGGTGGCTTCCCTGCAGGCACCAGGAGAAAGGGGCTGCTGGAGGAAGATGTGCTGGATGCAGGATTTAGAGGAGGAAGCTGGATTTTTCCCTCACACAGACACAGCAAAGCCATCCCAGCCCCTTCCTCTCCATCCCGGATTTCCTCATCTCCAGGTGCAGGATCCTGGCTGCAGGGTATCCATGAACAAACCCTCGGGGCACAGCCATGTCCCCAGACCCAGTGGAGCTCATTTGGATTCAGCAGGAGAACTCCTACAGTGGCTGCAGGAAGGGAGAGTTCAGGAGGGACTTGGAGGCTTGGAATTGGGATAATTCCACGGGGACATCCATCTTCTGGAGAAGGGAGCAGAGCCAGGCTGCTGCAGAGGCAGATGGAGCTGTTCCTCTGCTCCCAGTGCCTCCCACCCTCCCCACAACTGCTCAGACCCACACCAACCACTCCTAATCCCACCAGCATCCCAAATCCCCCCGCCACCCCCTCAGACATAAAAAACACCCCATCAAAACAACCAGGGCCAGCTTGGATAGAGCCTGGATCAACCTGGGATGATGGGAAGTGTCCCTGCCCATGGCAGGGGGTGGAATGACATTGGCTTTAAGGTCCCTTCCAGCCCAAACCAGTCTGGGATTCTGGGATTCCATGAACTTAAGTGGAATTCAACAACACTCCTCGTTGGGGTGGTTTGGGGTTTGTTTTTTTTATTTTCCTGAGCTCCTTGCTTACGATGCAAAAAGCCTTCAAATCCAAAACTGCAGTCCTGTTTCATCAGTTACATAATTACCCTGCTAGCACTAATTAGCAGCTGACTGTAAACATAACTTTTATCCCAGAAGACATTCCCTGTTCGGAGCGCAGCTGAAAATGCAAGTCAGGCCCCGCTCTGGTGCTCCTTCCAACGTGCTTAATAATCCTCAGCACTCGTCTCCCCGTGCTCAGGAGAATTTATAGTGGCAAGGCAAGAGAAAAGCCCAGCAACGTTCCATTGGAAATTAGGAGGAAAAGTAAATGCAGAGGGAAAATATGCTCAGATGGGCAAAAAAAAAATATATATATATAGTGTACCTGGGCCAAAGAGTGACAAATTGCTCCTTTTTAGGAGACCTTTTTAGCAGAGGGAGGCACTGAAGAAATGCCATGTTCTACTCAGCAGAAAAAATCAGAGGTGGATGCAATTAAATCCCTGAAGGTCTGAGGGAAATGCAGCGGCAGGAATGGGAGCGAAGAGAGGGATCTGCCTGCAGATAATTAAATGCTCGTTTTGGTGCCAGCAGGATGAGAGGCCAGACCTTGAGAAGCGGCAGCCTGTGGGAATGCGGCGAGGTGGGGATGGGGACGGCCTTCCCTAAAATAAAACCTCGCTCCCAAAAATCCCTTCCCCTCCTTTTCCACAAGGTCCCACATGGAACGCGGGATGGGGCCGGAACCTGCAGGAATCTCCCACCGTGGAGAAGTGAGGTTGGAATGGCACTGACAGAGATCCCACAAAAACCCCCGTGGCTTCACATTTCCAGCCAACACCCCGAGAAGGGCTGAATTCCCAGGAATCACCGTGGATCCAAGGGATGACATCAGGAGGAGTCATTTCATCCTGGGAAAAACGTTAGAGGAAACTCATGAAACCTCAGGACTGACCAGGCTTGGAGTAATGCCTGCAAGCTTAAAAAAAAAAATCATTGAGCAGAGGTGAGGGACAGGAGAATCCTTCTAACCAAACCATTTCAATCCCAGATCCACAACCCCAAAATTCCCTGCTGGAATATTCCCTGCCAAGTTCAGCATCACTGCAAAGGGTTGCTTTTGTTCGTAACGCACACAAAAAAAAAAAAAAAGACAATTATCCCTTAGCTTAGCATCACTCTCCAGCTAAAAACTGCCCAGAATCCTGGGAGCTGAGTGATGGCATTGCCTGAAGATCCTGAATTAAACATTTCCTGAGGCCAAATTGAGCAAATTACTTGAGAATCTTTAAAAACATACGGAGTTCAACCTCCCCAGAAACTTCCCGACTCCAAAGCGCAGAAAATCACATCCAACTTCATCCAAAAGTGGGAGGTTTCTTCCTCCCGGTGCAAAATAAAAGGATTGGGAATAGATCAGATGGAATTGATTTAAGGAAAGAAGAAGATAATCGAATTGCTGGACTCAGCAGAAATTTCCAGGAGAGTCTCCCCGGCCCCTCCCAAGGCACATCCCAGTCCCCTGGAGAGCAGCTCATCCCTGGATGCAGAAATTAAGCAGTTTTTTGGAACTTCAGCAACTTCCTAACTTCTCCCAGAGAATCCTTGTCCTGAACTTCACCTGCAGAGTTTATTTCTAGACTGAATTTCATGGAGATTTAAACGAATGCCAGCAGAAATTAAGATATTAATGAGAGAGGATTGCAGCTGCCAAAGGGGCATTTTCACCGGACTCAGGAAAACCGGAGGGAAAATCCTTCCCCTCTACCTGAGTCCAGCTTTTGAGTCAAAGTGGACTGGAAGGAAATTCCCTGAGGATTAGTCATTAAAAACCACTTTTCTCCCAAAAAATGGACACGTTGTCTCCCTCCTGTCCTGCTGGAAAGATGAGGTCAAGGAGCTGAACGTGCCGGGGCTTCGGATGGGGAGTTCAGAAACCCCAGAAATTCCCAGAGATCCCCATCAGGCCGCTGTGAAATTGCGGATCTGCAGTTTATCCCAGAATTTCCACCCCAAAAACACCTTCCCACAGCGCTGGGAGCGGATCCTGCACGGCCACTTCCATCCAAGGACAGCGGGAGATGCTTTGGATATCAAAGGGGATTTGGGAGAGGCTGGGACAGGTCGAGCACGGAGCTTTTCTCCCTCAAATGATGCTGGTGGTGATTAATGAACCGGCTCAGCCTCCTCTTCCGAAGGTACGTGACCACAAGGCGGAGGTCACGAAGGAAACATCCCGAAATCCCAGGGAAAAATGGATTTTCTTTCCCCTTCAAGGATCCCAGATATAAAATTCTGCCCAGCAAAGGCTCGCCCGGAGCCAGGCTTCTGCTCGGACTAATCATTTGCATCTTCCCCGCTTGTGCAAACCTACAGAGAGAAGCCAGCTCACCGTTTCTCCATCCCAGGGTTTATTTTATTAATGAAAGCGCCGGCAGAAGAACGACAAGTTGATTTTAATGACCCCATCCCCTTAATTCCCTTAATTTCTGCGGGGCAGCAAACGAACTTCGTTAGTGTGTGCGTGTGTGCGTGTGTGTGCAGCTTGTACATACAAGCAGGAGCACTAACGAGCTTGATTTGCTGATCAGCAGATTTGGGAGTTGTTTAAATTACTCCACGGCTCTAATTTGTTTAGAGGGAAAAAAATAAGAATTAATGATTTTTCCCATCAGCGTTTTTAGCCGACCCCTCGCTGTCCTGTAGAAGCAACGGGAGAGGGAATTGGGGAGCAGGAAACGCTGCCAGCAGGGAGCTGTGGGATGAAGATTTCAAATTTCAGGGAAGAATTAATCCCTGGAGCACCTGCACCCAGCCAGAAGCTGGAAAACACAGACCCAGCTCGGCTCCACCATCTGCCAAGGAGGATCCAGCTCCTCCTTCCGAAGATGCCTCTGCCAGCTCATCCACAGCTTTATATTCCCAATTCCTTGCTCAAATCTCTCCCCAAATTTATTCTCCTCCATCAAATCTCCAAATTTGGATATTTGGAGCGGGCAGCTCCTTCAAATACACAACTTCAGGTGGAAATCTCAATTTTTTTTCCCCTCATGTGTTTATTGTTTCCGTTGTGTGAGGGATGTGGGGAGACCCAGAGCCCCGCAGAGCCCTGACAGAATCACAGGAAAAGAAAAATAGGATTAAAAGGATAAAAAGCTCCATAAGGGAAACTTCCCAAACAGGAAGAGGAGAAAAGTGGTGCCACTTGCAGCAGCTNAAGAAAAGAAAAGAAAAGAAAATTAAAATGGAGACACTGAAGAGAATGACAACAAATGGGAAGATTTTTTTTTAAACTGTAATTTTATTTTTTTTCCGCTGTGATTTGTGTCACTCATTCCTCCAGATTTCTTCCCTCCCTCCCTCCCTCCCAAAAAAAAGGTCAGAAGTTTTTAGCAAGCCAAAGATGTTTCTCACATCCAAAGCTTTCCTTGGAAAACTTTGCTTTTCAGCCAGTGTGAGCTAAAAATAGCCAAGGGAAATTTCCCAGTTTCCCAAGACAACTTCATGTGCTCAGCATGAAGGTTCTGAATCTCCTCCATCAGAGTTCTCCTTGGAAAAATTCCATGTTTGAGGCCAAACAGAGGCTGTTCTTTTGGGTTTTTTTCCACCTATTCCAGAACCACAATCCCACCAGGAGCTCCCCAGGCCGCTGGAGATCCCACAGGATCCGGAATCTTCCAGCAGCCACAGTCACCCCTGGCCCAGCTCAGCCTCCAGCTTCATCCCAACACTTCTTCCTCCAGCTGAACCCCAAAATTTCCCCCTCATCACCCTCCTGCTGCTGCTGGATGATCTCCCCAGGGAAGGAGAAATCCCAGCCTCAATCCAGGCAGGAATTGCAGTGCCCAGGGGCTCAGGCTGCCATTTCAAACCATCACTCACAGACAGCTCCCACCTGGGGACCCCTGTCCCTTCTCCCTCAGCCTCCTCCTGCCTTCAGCCTCGCTCTGAATCCCAGGATCTCTTTTTTTTTCCTAAACTTCTCCTGCTGGCTTTTTTTTTTCTTTTTTTTTTTTCCCCATAATCATTCCAGAAGAAGCTGCTGCAGAGCCGAGGTTCCATTCACACCCCCAGAAAAAACTGCATTTTTGGGCATTCCCAGTAATACCAACCCCGATCCGTGGGCACAAATATACGATTATATATCGCATAAGCAGGGTTACAAATACACGAAAAATATAAAAACTAAAACCCTGAGGCACCACGGGGAGCAGGTGGAGCTGTGCCAGGGGAGGGTTAGGTCAGATTTTAGGAACAGGTTCCCCTGGGAAAGGGATCGCCACACGCAGAGCCCCCTCAGGCTTTAGGCCCGGGCCTAAACCACCAGCGCATCCCCGGCTCGCGTTTTAAGCCGAGCTCAGCGCCGCCGCCGCCGCCGCTGGGGGAAGGCAGGAAGGCTTTCCATTTAATGAATGATCCAATTCCAATTATCCACATTAAACATGACTGCCCTGTGCAGAGAGCAGCACCGGCGGCGTGTTCCGGGGAAGCTGCTCTGTCAGGCCAGCTGAGGGAGCCGGGAGCTGCCAGCGTTCCTACGGGGAACGGCAGATGGAGTGTCGGCCTCCATTAATCCAGCCTGGGCTCGGATTCCCGCCTTCCTGCCAGGAATTGGGAGCCCTGCGATTCTTTAGCGTGTAACTCTAAGAGGAGGCACGGAGCAGACTGGCAGGTGCTAATGGTGAGGGTGGAAAAGCTCCTGGCGGCGCTCCACCGGCGTTTCCCTCGCTTGGGAAGCTCAGGAGGCTCTGACACACCAGAGGTGACACCTGGGCAGGGAGGAATGGAAGGGAGAGCGAATCCAGACACACTCGCTGGCCTTTGCTGTGACCCAGGCCGCAGTTCGCACACGTTCGGGGGTCACCAGATGTTGCAGGGCGAAGCTGGGCGTGTCCCAATTTCAGGAACACTGAAATGAAACTCACACCACAGCTGGTTTAGAAAACTCCTCCTTTAATTCAAATCTGACTCCAGTTTTTATACGTATGTACAGAGGTCAAGGGATTGGCTGGACAGGTCGCCACCTCTTCAACCTGGATGGTGGACATCACCATCAATCATTTCTTCTCTCAGAGGAGAAGTATGTAAACATTCTGAAAATAGACATTGATTAGATGAAGCTGCGTGAGAAAGTTCTTCACTAAGACAGAAAGACAGAAGGCTCAGGGCAACAAGGGTGGAAAAGCTCCTGGCGACGCTCCACCGGCGCTTCCCTCGCTTGGGAAGCTCCGGAGGCTCTGACGCACCAGAGGTGACACCTGGGCAGGGAGGAATGGAAGGGAGAGCAAATCCAGACACACTCGCTGGGCTTTGCCCCAAGGATCATCTCAGATGGCAGCAGGAGCATCTCAGATGGCAGTGTCCAGTTTTGGCCCCTCAGTTCAGGATGGACATTGAGTGCTGTGTCCAGTTCTGAGCCCTTCAGTTCGGGAAGGACGATGAGATGCTTGAGCGTGTCCAGAGGAGGCAAGAAGGCTGGTGAAGGGCTTGGAAAACAAGCCATAGGAAGAACATCTGAGGGAGCTGGGGTTGTTTATCCTGGAGAAAAGGAGACTCAGAGGTGACCTGATCACTCTCTACAACTTCCTGAAGGGTGGCTGTAGACAGCTGGGGGTTGGTCTCTGTCTCCAGGCAGCACTGACAGAAGGAGAGGACACAGTCTCAGGCTGTGTCAGGGGAAATACAGGTTGGATATTAGGAAGAAGTTTTTCACTGAAAGAGTGATTAAACACTGGAATAGTCTGCCAGGGGAGGTGGTGGATTCACCATCCCTGGATGTGTTTAAAAAGAGACTGGATGTGGCACTGGACACCATGATCTAGTTGAGGTCTTAGGGCTGGGTTGGACTCGATGATCTTGAAGGTCTCTTCCAACCTGCACATTCTGTGATTCTGTGATTCTGTGATTCTGTGAATCTGTGAAGAGCGGATTTTCAAGTCTGTTCAGCTCTGCATGAAATGGACACAGAGCACAAAGTGAGGGGATTAATGCCCCAGCTTGGGATGGCTGTGCTGTTTCTGAGGGAAAAGTTCAGCTTCCCCCTTTAAGTTCCTTTAAGTGAGAAGAGATGGGGAATAACTTTGTAGTTTACCTTTATATCGTTCTTTTCGTTCATTTGTGCCACTAGGGAGGGAACCCCAGAATGTTTTGAGTGGGAAGAGACCTTAAATCACATCCAGTGCCACCCCTGCCATGCCAAGGGCAACTTCCACTGTCCCAGGCTGTTCCAACTCCATCCAACCTGTCCTTGGGCACTTCCAGGGATCCAGAGGCAGCCACAGCTTCTCTGGGAATTCCATTCCAGGGCTTCTCCACCCTCCCAGCCAGGAATTCCTTCCCAAACTCCCATCCATTCCCTCTGGCATTGGGAAGTCATTCCCTGCATCCTGACACTCCAGGCCTTGTCCAAAGTCCCTCTCCAGCTCCGCTGTTCACCCAGCAGTCAAAATGGGTTAAATCCCAGACAAATTTTTGGGGTGCTGCTCTCAGCCCCGGGTCAATCTTTCCCCTGACACAGCTGCCCCACACTCTGCAGGGAAGTGCTCCAGGATCAGCTGCGAGCTGCACACTCAGAGGATTCCCATCCCTCCTCAGGAGCAAAGCAGCTGCAAAGATCCTCCTGAATTTGCTTTGAAAGGAATTTGTCAGGTTCCACGTTCAGCCAAATCGATGAATCAGATTCCTGCAGAGAATCAGAGTGATGAAGGGTGGCTGATCCTGGCGTTTTCCTCCTCGCTGTTCCTTGAGGAGAAGGATTTTTTTTCTGCACGATTTTGTTTGCTTCAGCTTCTTTCTCCATGAGGTAGTGACAGCCCCAGCCGGGGGTGACCCTGAACTTGGGACCATGAGGGTTCTTTGAAATCTTCCTTCACCATAAACAATACTTTTCCCAAACAGCACAGCCATGTCCAAAACAGCCCCTGACACTGTGAGTGAGGAGGATGCCCCGGAGGCATCAATCAGAGAGAGAAAACACCATCAGGAGTTTCCTGGAGTCAATGAAAAAGGATCAGAGTGAATGGACTCTGCTCAGCTTTAGCTGCTTTAATGATTCCCTCGTCCTTTTCTTCTACTGGTGATTTCTTCCTCTGGTTGGATTGTTTCTCTTCCTTGATCCAATAATGCCAATATTCCTCAGACTGAGGGCTAATAAATCAGGAAATCCCGGAGTTTGTCTGTTCCTACGGTGTGGGATACCCACAGTGCACACTGGAAGTTGGATGGGGTTTGGAGCAACCTGGGATAATGGAAACTCTTCAAGGTTCCTTCCAACCCAAACCATTCCCTGATTCCCCGATCCTGTGAATGAACAGAAGCCTCCAACGGCTCATTTCTGAGCAATAAACAGTAATTAAATGCCGGCAGCTTTCGTTGTGCTTTTTGTTCAGGGCTTTGAGCTCCATCTGCGCCGCTCCCCAACAGCGGCAGGGTCAGCGCGTTGTGTCTGGGGGAAGGGAAATGAGCAGCCTGCCTGGAATCCTCTCCTTTGCCCCTCCAGTCTCATCGAGGGCACCTCCCTGCAGATGGAAACGCGGGCTGGCAGGAGCTGCGAGCTGCCACCGCTACCTTCTGTTCCCTCCCGCTTCGCCAGGACGGATTCCTGTCCCCAGACAGGCTGGGATTCACGCCAGTGGCAGACAGTCCCCTTGGATTAGGCCTTTCCCGGGTTCATCCCAGCAATTTGCGGGAAGATTTGCAGTTTGTTTCCCCGGCGCTCTGGGGCTGTCAGATCCCGATAAGCCGGCCCGCAGCAGGACGCTGGATTGTTGTGTTTCTTCGTGGGGGTAATGAGGTTCAATTTAAACAAGTGCTTTGACGAAAAGATCGTCAAATTTTCCTGCAAGAGATTTCACGCCCCAAATGAGAGGCGTGGGATGAGAACACTCTGCAAGGGAAAGTTTAGTTGAACTCAACTTAACCCGTCCCGATTTCAGCCCGGAATTCCAAATCCCGGTAATCACCGCTGCGTATTTCCCCATCCGTACAAATGGAAAAACAAATTTCCATCTCCCAGCTCCAGCTGTCCTCACTAATGGCCCAAAAGGGAAAATAATGATCACAGCACGGCGGCAAAACCAACATTTGGGCAGCGCCTCAACGTCGAGGGCAAACAAGGGGAGAATCCGAAACGAGAGGAGAACCCGACTCCGTCTTCCAGCCACCGGACTGAGGGATCCAAACCCCCCCAAAACAAAAAAGGCGAGGTAGTCAGGAAAGTGTAGCCAGTTGCCATGGAGACAGCAAGATATGAAAGCAAGAGCTGATGGAACCTTTGGAGTTATTTAAATGCTTGTTATAACATTATGCAAAAGAGCCGAGCAAAGACGGCGCCGGGGTTAACGCGCTGGGAAGGAAAACAAGTCGTAGTGGGATGAGCAAGGCAACAAGTCAGGAGCCAGGAATAGTCAGGAATAAGGTCTGGTTAAATGGAGCCATCTGGAATAATGAGATAATTATGCCCTCTTAAATTAATGGGGAATTTTGTTGTGAGGAGCGGAGGAAGGAGGGAGAGGTCGCTGGGCCACGGGGTTGGGGTGAAATCATTTCTCGCCAGGAGTCCTCCTCCAGCAGCTCTTCTTCATCCCCTCAGCAGCTCATCTTCTTCCCCTCAGCAGCTCATCTTCATCCTCTCAGCAGCTCATCTTCATCCTCTCAGCACCTCATCTTCATCCCCTCAGCACCTCCTCATCTTCATCCCCTCAGCACCTCTTCTTCATCCCATCAGCCCCAGGTGTCCCCAAGGTCCAGGGAAATGTCTCAGGGATGAGACCTGGTCTAGACCAAAGTCTCCCCGTGGTCCTTTGGTTTTCTTTGCATCATTTCCCCATTTCCATCTCCACTTTTCCTTCCAGCAGCAGCGCTTCTTGGAGCACTGGGATGATTTGGGATGAACTGGGTCGTACAGAAAGGCCAGACAGGAATTTGGAGCCTCTGAAACTCCAATTTTGGCGCAGGAACTGGAAATCATCTCCCCTTGGACAAAAAGCAAATCAGGAGAGCAAGTTCAGCACCAACAAAACCCCAACACATCAAAATATTCCCTCACAATGAGCGCTCTGTTCCCTCTTCTGTAAGGCCTGAAGGATTTGTTATCCTTCTCCCTAAGGGGTAAAAAAATGGGAAAAAAAAAATGGGATAGCCACTTCTTGCCCTGCAATTCCCCCCAAACCTGGAGCAGGGTTGCCCTGGCCTAAAGGATTTATTATCCTTCTCCCTAGGGGGTAAAAAAATGGGAAAAAAATGGGATAACCACTTCTTGCCCTGCAATTCCCCCCAAACTTGGGGCAGGGCTGCTCTGGAGTCAAGGATTTGTTATCCTTCTCCCTAGGGGGTAAAAAAATGGGAAAAAAAAATGAGACAACCACTTCTTGCCCTGCAATTCCCCCCAAACCTGGAGCAGGGTTGCCCTGGCCTCAAGGATTTGTTATCCTTCTCCCTAGGAGGTAAAAAAATGGGGGGAAAAAAATGGGATAACCACTTCTTGCCCTGCAATTCCCCCCAAACCTGGAGCAGGGCTGCCCCAGCCTCAAGGATTTGTTATCCTTCTCCCTAGGAGGTGAAAAAATGGGGAAAAAAATGAGACAACCACTTCTTGCCCTGCAATTCCCCCCAAACCTGGAGCAGGGCTGCTCTGGAGTCAAGTGGAGCGAATCCCAGCCACACGGAGGCCTTTGGGCTCAGCTCCTTCCCGGAGCCGTTTGTCAAGTGCTTTTCATCTGAAACATGATTCGGGGATTCAATTACTTTATAAAGTCAATATTTTAGGTCACAGCTTATGCATCAACAAAGACATCTCATGGGATTAGAGCTGAGCGTGGTGGAGCTCTAAGTAATGTTCCCTGCGCTGCTCCAGCTGGAAAAGTCGATAAGATCGGTTTGTTCCCCCCCACATTTCACTCTCGGAGGCTGCAAAAATGATTGTTCACTTCTGTAAATTTAAACCGGCGAGAGAAGGAGTAAATGTCCCTGGCTTTCCAGGGAGGTAAAAACAGGATTGCTGCTCCGGCAGCTCCTCTCCGTGTGCTTGGCAAAAAGCTGAGAGGGGGGATGAAAAACAACTCTTTGTGCTCAAAAACAACGTTAGCAAAAGAGAAACAGCAGGAGAAGGCTGGTCCCAAACACAGCCAGGCTGGAAAACGAGGAAAAAGTCTAGAGGAGAGACAGGGGTGTCTGCTGGGGTTTTTTTTGGAATAGCAGGGAACTGGATCTGGAGCTTCCCACCCTCTGCTCCCATATCCCACTGAGCAGGACAAATGTAATTGTTCAGGGAAAAGTCTAGAGGAGAGCCAGGGGTGTCTGCTGGGTTTTGTGGAATAGCAGAGAACTGGATCTGGAGCTTCCCACCCTCTGCTCCAATATCCCCCTGAGCAGGACAAATGTAATTGTTCAGGGAAAAGTCTAGAGGAGAGCCAGGGGTGTCTGCTGGGTTTTTTTTGGAATAGCAGGGAACTGGATCTGGAGCTTCCCACCCTCTGCTCCAATATCCCCCTGAGCAGGACAAATGTAATTGTTCAGGGTTTTAATTACAACCTTGAAGGAAAAAAACAAAAGGTTCCTCTCTCGTTTGAGCTCAAAAACAACGTTAGCAGAAGAGAAACAGCAGGAGAAGGCTGGTCCCACACACAGCCAGGCTGGAAAATGAGGAAAAGGTCTAGAGGAGAGACAGAAGTGTCTGCTGAGTTTTTTGGAATAGCAGAAAACTGGATCTGGAGCTTTCCACCCTCTGCCCCAATATCCCAATGTGTAGGACAAATGTAATTGTTCAGGGAAAGGTCTAGAGGACAGACAGAGGTGTCTGCTGGGGTTTTTGGAATAGCAGGGAACTGGATCTGGAGCTTTCCACCCTCTGCTCCAATATCCCAATGAGCAGGACAAATGTAATTGTTCACAGGTTTAATTACAACTTTGAAGGAAAAAAACAAAAGGTTCCTCTCCCGTTTGAGCTCAAAAACAACGTTAGCAAAAGAGAAACAGCAGGGTAGGGCTGGTCCCAAACACAGCCAGGCTGGAAAATGAGGAAAAAGTCTAGAGGAGAGCCAGAGGTGTCTGCTGGGTTTTGTGGAATAGCAGAGAACTGGATCTGGAGCTTCCCATCCTCTGCTCCAATATCCAAAGGAGCAGGACAAATGTAATTGTTCAGGGAAAAGTCTAGAGGAGAGCCAGGGGTGTCTGCTGGGTTTTGTGGAATAGCAGAGAACTGGATCTGGAGCTTCCCACCCTCTGCTCCAATATCCCCCTGAGCAGGACAAATGTAATTGTTCAGGGTTTTAATTACAACCTTGAAGGAAAAAAACAAAAGGTTCCTCTCCCGTTTGAGATGGAGGTTTCTCCCTCCTTATGATGAAGCTCAGCTCAATACCAAAATAACTATTCGAACTCTACTTTTCCCCTTGAAATCACCCGAACACTAAATTTAGAGTCTTTTCTTTAACAGGGTATCTATTGATCTTTACCAAGGCCACAGCACTTCCTAAATCTCTGCTGAAGCCAGAAAAGCGTCGAGAAATAAAAAAAAAGGATTAAAAGTCTCTACAACTCAGATCTCTTTTCCCGGAAAAACTTCCAAGGCCAGAAGTGTTTTCGGCAAAGAACCCCTGCAGAAACCTCCTGGGGCACAGCAGAGCCACAGGGGATCTCCAGGAGCAAATTCCTTGGTCTGGAAACTCATTCCTTCCAAATCCAGGGATGGATTGCCCGGATCCAACGACAGGACTCGCCCACGGCGATGCAGTAATATTAAATATTAAATTTTAGAATATTAAAAAGCATTTTAGATGAAGACAGAGGTTCAAACCTCTGCAAACCCCCCCACAAAAGAGCTCCACGAGCAAAGAGAACCCCGGGAGCTGTTTCTGCTCCACAGAAACCAGACCTGATCCCACAGGACTGTGCCCCAGGCTGCTGCTTCCATCCCAGCAAAGGGAATCAGAACCCCCGAGGCTGGAAAAACCCTCCAGGATCGAGTCCAGCCATCCCCCGAGGCCACCCCTGCCCCGTGTCCCCAAGTGCCACATCCACAGGGATTTAAATCCCTGCAGGGATGGGCACTCCCACCCCTGTTGACTCCCATCGAGTTGACCACCGCCCTGGGTGACTTTTCCATGAAGAAACGTTCCCAATACCCAATCCAAACATTCCCTGGTCCAACTTCAGGCCGTTCCCTCTCCTCCTGTCCCTGTCCCCCGGCTGTCCCCTCCTGTCAGGGAGTTGTGCAGAGCCACAAGGTCCCCCCTGAGCCTCCTTTTCTCCAGGCTCAGCCCCTTTCCCAGCTCCCTCAGCCTTCCCAAACCTTACTGGGCCAGCATTTCTGGATTTTGGCTACCAACCACCCCTCCCGTCCTGCCTCGGAGCTCACTGAGGAGGAAAAAGAGCGATGGAGGTCAGGGAAAAGGAGCCCGGCCCATCCAGCAGCTCAGCAGGAGAAGGCACTGAGGGAATTAATGAGATCACTGAGGGAATCAATGGGATCACTGAGGGAATTAATGGGATTAGTGCAGCTGCAGGAAGGGTTAAACCCCCTCCCGGAGCTGGGAATTGCCGACCATCCACAGCACCCACCCCAAAACTGCCCCAAACAGCCCCAAAATCATCCCCTTCCCTTCTTGTTCTTGTTCTTCTTCTTCTTCTTCTTCTTCTTCTTCTTCTTCTTCTTCTTCTTCTTCTTCTTCTTCTTCTTCTTCTTTCTTCTCCTTCTCCTTCTCCTTCTTCTTCTTCTCCTTCTTCTTCTCCTTCTTCGAGCCCCTGCAGGGACGTTTTGGGGAGTTTTTCAGAGCCCTTTCAGCAGCTCCTTATCACCAAACGCTCAGGGGAGGCTGCTCAATTAGCAAAATTTGGGAAAATTGGGATTTCCCCCCCTCCACCCCCCGTGCCTGACACTCTTCACCCACTGATAAGGGGCGATAAAGCTGCGAGAGCTTCCCAGGTATCTTCTGGCAAATGAGCCATAAAATAGGATCGTTTCAGGATTATCCCGAAATAGGAGAAACCTTCCAATTATGCCCGAAGAAAAATTAGTATATCCTAATGCTAATTATAGCATCCGTGCCTTGGATTTGTTTGATGAGGAGCTCGCCTCGGGTAAAATAAACACCGGCTTTGAAGGCAAGACAGGGGAAAAAAAAAATAAAAAGAAGGGAAAAGAGAAATGGAAGACCTGGAGTGACCGAAAATCCAGGTGCGGGCACACAACTGCATCCCAAAATTCCAGGCGGGATCACCCTGGGCCAGAAGCAGCAGCAGGTCCCAAAATTCCCTTCCTCAATGTCCTCACCCCAAAAGAGGAGCTGGTCCCGTGGTGGGAGGATTTGTCCCAGTTTGGGTGATTCTCCTGCCCTGCGGTGCCATGGAAAAGATGGGAAACGAGAGGAGGAGCTGGGAATTTAGGGAGGGTGAAAGGTTCCTCCTGGGTTAGGGGTCGGCAGGAGTCAGGAGTGAGGGAATAAAGGCATCAGGATTTAATAGTGCCTTTGATTCTCATTAAAAGAAGGAAATGTTTAATAATTAAACCGGTTTTTTATAAAATGCCCAGATCTGGTTTAGTAGATGCTCAGGAAGAGAAGCCAGGCTTGGAATACCTGCATGAACACGGATTAATTAATCATTCATTCATCCCAGGATGTATTCCTGAGACCATTTCCTCCCAGAAAAATCAGGGAGAGGTTTTGGAGCCACTCCTGCGATGTTTACAGGAATTAACCTCCGGCTTTAAAGGGATCCTGTGTCCAGCAATGGAGCAAAATAAGTCCCACAGCAACGGTTTGGGTTGGAAGGGACCTTAAATCCTTCAATCCCATCTCATCCCAACCCCTGCCATGGGCAGAGACACCTTCCACTGTCCCAGGTGACCCCGCAGCCCTGGGTTAGGGGTCGGCAGGAGTCAGAAGTGAGGGAATAAAGGCATCAGGATTTAATAGTGCCTTTAATTCTCATTAAAAGAAGGAAATATTTAATAATTGAACTGGTTTTTTTATAAAATGCCCAGATCTGGTTTAGTAGATGTTCAGGAAGAGAAGCCAGGCTTGGAATACCTGCATGAACACGGATTAATTAATCATTCATTCATCCCAGGATGTATTCCTGAGACCATTTCCTCCCAGAAAAATCAGGGGCGGGTTTGGGAGCCACTCCTGCGATGTTTACAGGAATTAACCTCCGGCCCTGAAGGGATCTCTGTGTTCAGCAATGGAGCAAAACAACGGTTTGGGTTGGAAGGGACCTTAAATCCTTCAATCCCATCTCATCCCAAGCCCTGCCATGGGCAGAGACACCTTCCACCGTCCCAGGCGCCCAGGCACGAGGCAATTATCCCAAAAACACGTTTGGGATGTGGGAACAACCTTCAGGCAGCATCTGGATTAAGAAAACTAAAGGCTCAGCCCCGGAGCCGCAGTAAAAACCCCTTTATCCCTCCAAAAACATTTCCATCCGTGCACATTTCCAGGAGCACATCCCTCTCCACTCACCCATCCCATCCCCATCTCCAGCGGCGCCTCTCGGAGCAAATTCCACGAAAATTTTTCTCCTGGCTGCGAGAACAACCCCTCACCAAATCTAAAAAATAAAATAAAATAAAAATAAATCCCTTTTTGCCAAAGGTTGTGTTTGGCCTGACAGCCCTGCCCACAAACCGAAAGCTGCCCAACCCCGAAAGTGCAAACGGAACCAGCAAGAAACATGTCCCGGGATGGGGAAAAGGAGGAATATTCATTGGAATATTTTGGATGCATCCCATCTATCTTTGAAACAGACATTTCGCTCCGGCTCTGGCTGGAGCTCTGAGGAGTGACAGCAAGGAGAAGCCTAATTAGCATAAAGGGTAATAATTAAGGATGCAAATGCAGTAGATGCCGCTCGGTTATGGAACCGGGAGTGGGCAGAGCACCACCAGATCCCCGGCTCAAGGAAAACAATCCCAGGAAAGGGATTTGAGGAGGGGTGGGGAAAAAAAAAACAGGGAATGAACAGATATTTTTAAACAAGAGGAAAAAATCCCCGACCCTAAAATTCAAGGAGGTTCAGGATATTGTAAAAACAGGATATTGTAAAAACAGGGAATGGGTTGGAGTTTATGGGATCTTGTAGGAAAAAAGAGGGAAAGCAAGAGGAAGTATTTGGGAAGGCATTTTGGGCAATACAATTCCCACTGGGATGAGGAGTTTTCCCATCTCTCCTGTTCATCCTTGATGCGGGGACAAACTTAAACTGTAAAAACCTTTAAAAATATTCAAGACATTGAATTAGGAACACAAAAAACCAGGTTGGAGCTTGATCCCGAGGATCAGTGACCATCCCCAGATTATTTCCTGGAGAAAAAAAAATTCCCAAACCTAAAATAAATAAAAAGTTGCAGAATCTGCCAAACCTGGGGAACCACTTTGAAAATCAACCAAAACGTTCCAGTTTCTCTAAAAACACGTGCAGAGCCTGGAACTAAAGAGCAGCACCTTTAAAATCCACCCAACCCCAAAGCCTTGCCCTATAAAAGCACCTCCCACGCCGTAAAATTGCTCCTGTAGGATTTTTGGAAGCCTTTTGCACCCTGTTTATCACACAAAAATTGGTTTATTGAGTTCCCTGAGGGCACAGCCCGCTGGTTTTTAACGTGGGTTGGATTTCACGGCTCAGCCCCCAGGTTAACACTCCAGGATTTCAGTGGGGCCGCTTTTCCAAGCCCCATTAATTCCCAGGAGCTCGTCATGATCCCATCGCGTGGAATTAGCAGCATCCAGCTTTTTTCCAGGGGCTGTTAAAATGAGGGAACGGGCAGACATCTGTGGCTGTGCCCCCCAAGCAAAACCCCAAAGAGCTTCAGGGGGGTGATGTCGTTGGGGAATCAGCTGAGAAAGGGGAAGGAAAGTTTGTGGAGCAGAGGTGGAAAACGGATATTTTTTTTTGGTGTTTTCCAGAATTCCCAGTGCTGCACTAGGAGGAGTCAAAAGTCAGCCTGGAAAATCATGGAATTCCAGCCTGGGTTGGGATGAAAGAGATCTCAGAGCTCAGCCAGTTCCACCTTCCGCTGTCCCAGGCTGCTCCAAGCCCCGTCCAGCCTGGCCTTGGATATTTCCAGGGATCCAGGGGCAGCCACAGCTGCTCTGGGAATTCCATTCCAGGGCCTCTCCACCATCCCAGGGAGGAATTCTCTCCCAATATCCCATCCAAACCTGCTCTCTGCCAGCTGGAATCCATTCCTC
>VZDJ01007753.1:50654476-50668203 GCA_008694505.1 Cyanoderma ruficeps | reverse complement strand
TTCCTTCCCTTCCTTCCCTTCCTTCCCTTCCTTCCCTTCCTTCCCTTCCTTCCCTTCCTTCCCTTCCTTCCCTTCCTCCCTTCCCTCCCTCTTTTCTCTCTTCCTCCTTTCCTTCCCTCCTTTCTCTCTTCCTCCCTTCCCTCCTCTCTCTCATCTTTCCTTTCTTTCTCCCTCCCTCTTTCTCTCCTTCTTTCCTTCCTTCCTGATTCCCATCTCCCCCATTCCCTTCTCCCTTTTCCCCTTCCTTCCTACAATCCCACAAATAAAATCAGCACAACCCCTTACCCCTCCCCTGCCCCCAGCACAGCCCTGGGGCTGCCACAGATCCCAAATCCAAATCCTCTTCCCCAATTTCGGCTCCTGGCCCTTTTCAGGGTGAATTTTGGCTGGTGGTTTTTTTGTTCCCTTTGCAGCCTGGCAGCTCCCTGACCTTTCCCTGGAATTGTCACCGCACCCCGCGGATCTGAGCCGTGCTCTTGGCACTCCCAGGAGCTGAGAGTCCTCCTACAAACCCTTGGCAGCTCTTCTCCAAGATCCCGTCACCTGAGAGGCGGGAAAAGGGGAAAAAAAATAAAACAAAACCCGGCACGAGGTCCAACAAAACAGTTGGAGAGGAGCAAGAGGGCAAATGGAAGATGTAAAAATTATCATCTCGGTACAGTCAAATAAAAATCAGGTTTTTTATAGCTGGGAAATGACAGAGCTGGTTCATTCCTGCCCAAAGCTGAGGGGAGCAGCACCAGGTCTGTCCTCCCTGGAATGCAACGGGAGGAGTTCAGAGCAAAGGGAATTCTGAGCTCATCCCACGGATCCTGAGGAGCAGCAGGAACAGGAGGGAGGATTTACCAGCTGGGAATTCAAGGGTCACCAAAGTGTCTGGGCTCCTCTCCCTGTGACTGCAGCACCAACAGGCGGAGATCCTGTCACAGTCCTGCCTGCTTTATTTTGGCTGAGATCGGGATGAAAACACGGGAAATGCGGAGCCGAGTTCGGTCCTGGTTGTTCATTATCTCTGATCTATTTACAGGATTTACAGCTCCAACTTCCACTTAAAGAAACGAGACAAAATGGAGAATCTCCCACTCTTACCAAGGCTGTTGGAGAGATCATCACCCAATGCCAACGTGACACCCAGATTGTTTATGGGTTTGACCCCAAAGTGACCATTTCAGGCTGGCAATGCAGACATCCTTCACCCCAATTGGAGAAAACCACCCAGATCCGTGAAGAAGAAGAGCTCAGACAACGCCCTGAATCCTCCATCGTGGCCCACACACATCCCTGTGTACCAAAACCCCCAAATCCATGTTTTTCACCCTGTGGGATCACACGACACCACTCTAACCACACACCCACAGCCCCAGCGCCGTCACACAATTCCGGGAGCCTGTTCCAAGGCCTCAGGTCAAACGTGGTGCCAAAGTGACACCTTTATTATTTATCCTTTTGACCCCAGAGTGACCATTTGAGGCCTGCAATGCAGACATCCTTCACCCCAATTAGATAAAACCACCCAAATCCGTGAAGAAGATGGAAGAAGAAGGTGAAGAAGAAGAGCTCAGACAACGCCCAAAATCCTCCATCTTGGCCCACACACATCCCTGTGTACCAAAACCCCCAAATCCATGTTTTTCACCCTGTGGGATCACACGACACCACTCTAACCACACACCCACAGCCCCAGCGCCGTCACACAATGCCGGGAGCCTGTTCCACGGCCTCAGGTCAAACGCGGTGCCTGCCTGAGGGTCAGCAGCCCTCAGCTCAGAAAGCCTGGAATGTTCAGCCTGCAGGGTTCCAACAGGATCCCACCATCCCCACCAAGGAGAACTGTCGCTTGCCGAGGCTGGTGTGTCCCACTTTAGGGACAGAAGAAGAAGCAGGCACAGAGCATCGTGAGGGAACATTTCTTCTCTCTACTTTATTTACAAATCTGACTCCTTTTATACATTTGTACAGAGGTCAAGGGATTGGCTACAGAGGTCGCCACCCCTTCAACCTGGCTGGTGGACATCACCATCAATCATTTCTTCTCTCAGAGGAGAAGAATGCAAACATTTTGAGAATAGACATGGTTTACATGAAGCTGCGTGAGAAAGTTTTTCACTAAGACAGAAGGCAGAAAACTCAGG
The DNA here is from genome assembly GCA_008694505.1 of Cyanoderma ruficeps. Taxonomy (NCBI): domain Eukaryota; kingdom Metazoa; phylum Chordata; class Aves; order Passeriformes; family Timaliidae; genus Cyanoderma; species Cyanoderma ruficeps. The sequence continues at coordinate 50,666,071 of VZDJ01007753.1, read as the reverse complement.
GCAACAGAGAATTTCTCCAGTGCCCCCAGAACCGCTCTGGGATCAGGGAGAGCAGGAGGACGAGGGGCTACGGGTCCCCACTCAGACCCCACCCGTCACCTCCTGGAATCCTTCTACTCCCAGCAGATGGGAGGGAAGGCAGCGAGTGCTCACACATCCAGGCTGTGCCTCTGCCAGGCCGATCCCGAGGCGCTCTCTGCTCCTAAATTATCCCTTATCTCCCTCCCGTGCCCCTGCTCTGAGGAGTTATGGATGCTGTAAAACGACTTTTGTTCCCGGCCCGTATTTCTGCCGGAGCTTCACCCTGAGCAAACAGCCCATAAAGCTTCGATGGGGCTGTTTAGCCCTGGATGAGCTGGATAATCCCGCAGGGATCGTGGTTTGTCCGGAGGCACAGACAGCTCCAGGCCCTGGGAAGAGCCACCCAAAGCGTGTTTGGGTTTATGAACTCTGTGTTTGCAGTGGGAAAAGGGATAAACCACGGGCAGAGGTTGTCGCGTTTGCAGCTGGGAGGGATCAGAGGACTCTGAGCGGTGCTGGGTGAGGAATAAAACCATCCCAAAAAAACCCAGGGGAGCTGGGAAAGGAGCTGCAGGAGCTCAGTGGCTACAAAGCAGCGAGGCTGGTGGTTATCACAGAATTCCAGGATGGATTGGGGTGGGAGGGACATTAAATCCCACCCCATTCCACCCAGTGCCATGGGCAGGGACACCTTCCACTGTCCCAGGCTGCTCCAAACCCCATCCAGCCTGACCTTGGGCACTGCCAGGGATCCTGGGGCAGCCACAGCTTCTCTGGGAATTCTATTCCAGGGTCTTCCCACCCTCCCAGCCAGGAATTCCTCCCCAGTATCCCATCTAAACCTGCCCTCTGTCAGTTTGATTCCATTCCTCCTTGTCCTGGCACTCCAGGCCTGGTAAAAAGTCTCTCCCCCTCCTCCTTGTGGGGTCTTTCAGGTGCTGGAAGGCCACAATTAGGTTATACTTGTTCCAGTGCCCTACCACCCTTTCCAGGAAGGAATTTTTCCCTAATATCCAACCTAAACCTCCCCTGGCCCAGCCTGAGGCCGTTCCCTCTCCTCCTGTCCCTGTTCCCTGGGAGCAGAGCCCGACCTCCCCGGCTGTCCCCTCCTGTCAGGGAGTTGTGCAGAGCCACAAGGTCCCCCCTGAGCCTCCTTTGCTCCAGGCTCAGCCCCTTCCCAGCTCCCTCAGCCCCTCCTCACATTTTCCATACAGTAAAACATGGATTCCATGAGAAAAGATGTGGAGATTTGCATTTAAAAAAAAACCCTCCTGCAGTTTTTGCAGCATTCTGAGTCCAGGCCGGGGCAGGCGGGTTTGGCATCCCCCTCCTGGGCCTCAGGGAACACCCAGAGCTCCCCTGTGTCCTGAAAACCCAGGGATGGGTCACAGCTTGGGCTGGATGACCTTGGACTTGTTGTAAATAAACTCTGTGTATTAATTTGTGCTAAAGAAATAAAAGAATTACAAGCAAGAAGGAAAGCATTGTCAGAGTCACAAGAAGAGGGGACAGAGATGAGGAAGGAAGATCTGAGGTTGTCAGCAACTGAAAAGAGGGATTTCAGTGGAACCAACATGTTTGATGGCTGGACCATCAGCTCCGAGATGGTTTGACTCTCCAATGGACATTCCCCTGTCTGCTGAAGAAACCCACTCAAAACTTGAATATGATTTGCAGCCAACACTCAGACACCGTCATGATTCCACTCAGAGAGAAATCAGAATCCCAAAAGGGGCCCATGAATACCAACACCCGAACACGGGACAAAGCAGGACCCTGCCTCAAGGATAATAAAAAGTATAAAAACTGGACCCTGAGAACAGGATTTTGGAGGTGAACGAAGGAGGACACGGTGCAGACCAGTCCTATGTTCACATCCCAAATTCAATCAAATTTATTCTTTATTGTGGCTTTGTTTTGTGGTAAATTTGTCTTAGCGTGGCTGTGTTTTTCCTGCTTTTTTTGTTATTTCCCTGTATTTTTGCAACGCAGTGACGAGAGAATAAATTCTGTCTTTTCTAATTACAATCTGCCTCACCAGATTTATAACAGGCTCTTTGCCAACAAAACCTGTTGTGTGGCCTCACCCAGGCTGGGCCAGCCCCACCGACGCTCCCTGCACAGCCTTTTCAAAGAGTTTTCCCTGAGAATCCCTCAGCTCCATCCCTCTCCAGCCGCTCCAGGGAATGACAGGAGCATCTGGATGACCCCAGCCCACACCCCTGTCACGAGGAGGGTTTAAATCCTGATTTCCCTCCTTCTGGAACCAGCTGCTTTTCCCTCTGTGTTTCACAATTTTCCCTCATTCTGCAGGAATGAGGTGAGGCAGCAGCTCGGTGGGGCAGCTCGGCTTTCACAGCTCCATCCAGGCTCAAAAAGCCAGACTTGTGTGCCCCAAACATCATTTTCCAGCTCTGGAGTTCCCAATCCAAGCCAGCCGACCTTCGGGCCGGGCGTGATTTCAGCTGCAGCTCCTCAGAAATGTCACCGCTGCTCCTGGCGCCGCGTCCCCATCCATCATTCCCACCCGGCCTGATCCAAAGGGACGGGAGCACAGCCCCCCCCGGTGATCCCAGTTATTCCTCATTACTCCCCTTGTTCCTGCCTCTCCATCCAGCTCTGATCCCCAGCCCCTCGTCGCAGCCTGGCCTTTCCCACTCCCTGCTTTTTAGGCCTGGAATTAATTAGGCAGGACCCGGCCCGGTGGCTCAGAGAGCAGCTTAGAGCAGCTTTAATTTTGATTAATATCTCCTCCTGCCTTTCAAACCATCTCGGCACGACTCCCTGCCCGGCCAGGCTTGTTAAAATCATAAATCAATCCATTCCCTTCCCTCCAGACGCTCCGAGACCTTTCCAGTTGCAGCCATCCAGCTCCTGCTGCCACGGACTTTTCATTTGCTGGGTTTGCTCTGCCTCTGCAGAGAGGAAAATCCACTCCTCAAAGCCCAGATAAAACCTGGAATTTGGATTTATTTTAAAGGAATTCAAGTTGCCTGGTAGGAGCTTTGGACAGCTCTATCCAGGCTGGGAGCAAACAAAGTCAGCCCGGGATTCATTTCCTGAGATTTTGCCCATCCTTGGAAAGCGCCTGGGAGGAAGAACTCACCCCTGGACACGTGTTCATCCATTTATCCGATGAAAGTTCCCTCAGCTTTAATCACCAGCTAGTTCAGATCTTCATAATCCCATTTCAGAGCCCCAAAATCCTGTTTCAGAGCCCCAAAATCCCATTTCAGAGCCCCAAAATCCCGCTTCAGAGCCCCAAAATCCTGTTTCAGAGCCCCAAAATCCCATTTCAGAGCCCCAAAATCCCACTTCAGAGCCCCAAAATCCCATTTCAGAGCCCCAAAATCCCATTTCAGAGCCCCAAAATCCCATTTCAGAGCCCCAAACCAACCCCTTTTATCCCTTCTTGATGTTCAGAGCCCTTCCCATCCCAACCCCAGCCCATCCACTCAGCCCTGGGGGAGAAAAAATCCAAGGAAATTGCAGTTCTTTTCACCTTTTTGGTCTTTTATTCCCTTTTCTGGCACTCAGGGAACAGGTTTGGGGTTTGCACCTCCCGGTACATCCCAGGCTGGGCCTGGGGGAAAGGGGGAATCCCAGTCTGGCCACCCTGCAGGTGCTCTGTGGGGCTTTGGGGTCTCCCAAAGGAGAGGGGGACACCCTTTTAGGGCAGAAATCTCCCCGTGGGAGAGTCCCACCATCTCTCCGAAGTCTGTTTTGAGCCCTGGCACTGGCGGGGATGAGCTAAACCTGCTGCTCTGTAACCAAAGATTGAAAATTTCTCACTCCTTACCCCAAAAACTGAGTTTTCAGCCAAACTTTGATCAGTTCTCAGCCAGAAAAGGGAAAATTTTTGTGTCTTTTTTGTGGACATCCACACTCTGAGCAGGCCCTTTGGGAAGGGAGGCGTCACTCCGTCCTTTCCACCACCTTTCCCACTATTTTTGTCCCAATATTTTCGGGACAACCCCTCCGCAAACAAAAGTGATCCCTCTAAAATGTGTTTTTTTTCCCCCTCGGTTGCAAAGAGATAAACTGGAACCCCTTAAATGTGAAAATTCAAAGGCAAACAAAAGTGATCCCTTAAAATGTTTTTGGCTTTTTTTTTCCCCTCGGTGGCAAAGAGATAAACTGGAACCCCTTAAATGTGAAATTTCAAGGGCACATCAGTGGGGGCAGAATGGAATGATGGAATTCCAGACTGGTTTGGGCTGGAAGGGATTTTAAATCCCATTTCATGCCACCCCTGCCATGGCAGGGACACCTTCCAATATCCCAAACTGGCTTTGGGATGGGGCAGCCAGAGCTGTGCCGACTCCTCCCCGTTCCAACCACTCAAACCCAACCCAAACAACCCCAAAAATCCAGAAATCTCCCACATCCACCCAAAATTCCTCGTGAGCCCTGTGAGTGAGGCACAGCCAGACCTGACAATATTTACCTGGGAACACCCAGAGCCGTGAGCCCCATTTTATCCCAAAAACCTTCGGAGGGATGAACCATTGGAGCCCCAATTCCATGAGCCCGATTCCAGCAGGGAATAACAGAGCTGGGCAGGGATTTTGTGTCACCAGCTGCTGTGACACTTCCCATCAAACCCTGGGAATCCCGGGGAGTTTTCCGGCTCCTGGTGCTCCAGACAAACCCAGGAAACCATCCCAGAGGGATTTCTGCTCTCCCAACCCACAGGGAATTTCTTTTCTGGGGTTTGGATGGTGTTTACCGCCCTCAAAGCGGTGAGCAACGATGGCTGAACAGACCAAAAATATTCTCTGTGCTCCCAGAGCTCAAAAGAAAATCGGTTTAAATTAATAAAATATTTTTTTTAAATATATATATATAGTGCTGAGCAAAGCTAAGCCCCAGGCAGGGCTGGCTGCAGGGTTTTCCCTGCTTTTCCCATTTTTTCATGGGAGTTAACAGAGAAGAAGAAGTAATTAAGGCATCAGAAGGCTCTGCAGACGTGGCAGGATCCCGGGTCCTTGGTTAGGGGAGGGTTTCTGCAGCACAGGTGAGATCCCAGCTGAAATCCTTCCATTTTCCCCATGAAATCCCAGCTCTGCAGAGCCCCACAGGCGCAGGAGGAGGAGGAGGACGGAGAGGAACGAGGAGATGGTGCTGGATAAGGAAAATAAAATCCCCCCTGCAGAGCAGGAAGCTTTAATCAGAGGCAGCATTCCAGCTTTTTATGGGACGAAATCCAACAAATCCCAGGTTTTGGCATTGGATTTCCCCTCACAGAGCTCACCTACAAACCCCTCCATCCCAGCAGTGGGTGTGGAGCTGGATTTATTCCCCAGCAGCTGCCAGGAGATCAACAAGGGCCCCTCATTCCCAGGAATTTGACCTTTAGGCCTCCATCACCACCTGAGAAGACTATTCCAACCTCATGCCAGAAGGAAATGGCACAAATGCAGAGGGAGCAGCTCAGCAGGGCTGAGGGATGGAGCTGGAGCTGCTCAGAGGGAGAGGAGGGGCAGCTTCAGCCTCTCCACAAGATCCCAGCTGCCAAAATCCTGACGGGATGGGGCAGCCAGGAGAATTCGGGCTCTGGGAACAGGGAACAGGGACAGGAGGAGAGGGAACGGCCTCAGGCTGGGCCAGGGGAGCCTCAGGGTGGAAAAATTATTCCTGGAAAGGTTTGTCCAGCCCTGGCACAGCTGCCCAGGGAGTCCAAACATCCCCCAGCAGTGCCAGAGCCACCCTGCTCCACGCCCCCGAGTGTCACATCCACAGGGAATTAAATCCTGTGTGTTAACAGGATTTAAAAGTTAAAAGTCACTAACTTTTTCTTTGCTTCCAAGTATACAAGGTAAAATTACCAAAAAAAAAATCCGGACTGTTTATGGAAGTTATTTCTGGATGTTGTAGCAAAACATTTTTGGTTTGTACTGTCCTCTGAAAGAACACAAACTACTGCTGACAAATTTAACACAAGTCTCAGGATTTACTCTTTATTTTACTCTTTATTTTTCCTGCCCTGACAAGAAAACATCAACAGTCTCCAGGAACGGGGGCTCCAGCCCTGGCTGCTCATCCCAGAACGGTTTGGGATGGAAGGATTCAGAACAGAGAGATGGTGGGACTCTGCCACGGGGAGATTTCTGCCCTAAAAGGGTGTCCCCCTCTCCTTTGGGAGACCCCAAAGCCCCACAGAGCACCTGCAGGGTGGCCAGACTGGGATTCCCCCTTTCCCCCAGGCCCAGCCTGGGTCGTACCGGGAGGTGCAAACCCCAAACCTGTTCCCTGAGTGCCAGAAAAGGGAATAAAAGACAAAAAAAAGTGAAAGGAATTGTAATTTCCTCAGTGTTTCAGGTTTTTGTTCGTCCCAGAATGGTTTGGGATGGAAGGGACCTTAAACCCCATCCCCTGCCCTGGCAGGGACACCTCCCACTGTCCCAGGGACACCTCCCACTGTCCCAGGCTGCTCCAAGCCCAATGTCCAACCTGGCCTTGGACATTCCAGGGATCCAGGGGCAGCCACAGCAAATCTGGGAATTCCAGCCCAGCCAGGAATTCCCAGTTCCCAATCTCCCACCCAAACCAGCCCTCTCTGAGATTAAAGGTGTAAAAACACAGAGGTTCTTCCAGCTGGAATGAGAATTCCAACACTGTCCACCACTGATGTCTGGAAAACCACGGAAATCCTGGGAAGGGGGAAGACACCGATTTGATTTTTTTTTAAACTTTGTTTAAATCAGTTTCACCACTAAACGAGCAAACATTTACAAGTGAATAAATACTTTTCAGTTTAGTCAAGGAGCATTCAGTGGCTTGTTGGCATAAATATTCAGTTATGGAAATGATTGGATGGAAATAGATTTTATTTTTTTTTCCCCCGTGCCATAAATAAACATTGTCTGCAAGGAACACAACGAGAGGCGTGAATTGGAGCCACTGGTGCCTCCTCCCAGCCCTTGGGAATGTTTTATTTAGAAGCACTTCTGCTCACCACACAGCCTGATCCCATCCGCCTGCATTTTCCTGGATGTCGGAGCAGGATCATGGAATCATCGAGTTGGGGAAAAAATAAATAAATAAAATCTTTGGGGTCATCGAGTCCCAGCTGTGCCCCATCCCCACCCTGAGCTCAGAGCGCTGAGAGCCACATCCAGGAATTCCTTGGGCACCTCCAGGGATGGGGATTCCAAACCTCCCTGGGCAGCCGATTCCAAGGCCTGAGCACTTTTTTTCCACAGAGAAATTTTTTCCTGAAGGATTCTCCTGCTCAGCAGGCGCCACACCCTGTGCTCCGGGGCTCATCCCAGCTCTGGGACGGGGAAACTTTAGCAAAAGATTGTGCTGAAGGAATAAATCAGATTATAAAGCAGGGATTTGGGATGTGTGAGCATCGCTGCAGTTCCAGCCTGGTGATGGATTTACCCAAATCTGTGGGATCTACCCAAATCCATGGGATTTTACCCAAATCCATGGGATTTTACCCAAATCTCTGGTGCTGGATGCAGGAGCGAGGCTTCCCTTGAGCTCAGCGCAGCTTTTGGGCCCAGGAAGTGACGCCCAAATGTCGCCAAATGAGTTTGAGTCTTCTGAAATGAATTTATGGATAAAAACCCTCAGGTCAGGAATATTCTGGCCCCACTGAGGATGAGGAGAGCTCAGCATGGGCTGGTGAGGAAGCAGGAGAAAATCAGGGAGGAAAGGAANAAAGGAAAGGAAAGGGAATTTTGCTTCCAGTGTCACACAGACTCAAACAGGAGCAAGGAGAGCCCCGCTCTGCCCCAATCCCGCTGTCCAGCAGCAAGAACACAAAATATTGGGATTTTCCAAACTAAAGCAAGGACAGGGAATCCGCAGGACAAATTCCTGCACGCTCCAGCTTAAGGAGGGAAGCCGGGATTCATGGACACGGCGAGGAGGAGGAATTGCAGGCGGACGGTGCCATCTACCTGCTGCTGCTGGAGCGGGAATGCTGCACGGGCCCTGGGAATGCTGCACTCCCCTGGCAGTGGGAAGCCATTCCCTGTGTCCTGTCCCTCCAGCCCTTGTCCCCAGTCCCTCTCCAGCTCTCCTGGAGCCCCTTCAGGCCCTGCCAGGGGCTCTGAGCTCTCCCTGGAGCTTCTCCTCTCCAGGGGAACATTCCCAGCTCTCCCAGCCTGGCTCCAGGCCTGTTTCCTTCAGGAGAGGATCCACATTTTCCCTGCTCTTCCTTCTATCTCTGAGGTACTTCAGAAGCGTTTTTGTCACCCTTGGTGGCCCTGGCCACATTTAATTCTCTCGGGGCTTTGTCCTTCCCAATTCCTGTGTGCTTGGATCAATTCCCTGTACCCCCCAGGCTGCCTGGCCCTGCTCCCACCCTCGGGACTTTTCCTTCCTTTCCATTTTTGTGTTTCCCTCAGCTTGCCTCTGGAATGCTGGACCACCCTAAAATCAGTGTCACCCCACCTGCAGCCTCCAAACCGCCCCAGGTGGAGCTTGATCCCTGCAGGAATTTGGGAATGGCAGCACTGGGAATGTCAAGCTGAAAGCTGATCCCAGCCAGGGAAGGGAATTCCTGATCCAAGAGATTGGGATCCTCCTGGGAGAAGGAGAAGAGCCCAAAGATCATCCCCCAGCCTGGCCCCACGAGCACAGGGGGGACAGCAGAGGCACAGGGAGGAATTTCCCAGCAGGAACGGGGCTGCTCCCCTGTCCCAGCACTCTCAGCCTCCTTTTCCAGCCTCGGGATGAGCTGAGGAGCCAAAGTTTTCCCCAAAGCCTTTGGAATTGCTCCCGGAGCCTGAGACAAGCAGAGATTTTTATCTGGTGCATAATCCAATGCAATTTAGTGGGGTTTCAGCAGAGCAAATCCCCTCTAAACTCAATTCCAGCAGTTGGGAGTTCCTCTCTCCCAAAGCCAAGGAATCACTGTGTGTTCCTCGGCTCCGAGCAGGACATTTTATTTCCCTAAAGGAAAGCATCTATTAGTTGTTTATTATTAATGCAAAGTCCTTGAAGTGGATTTTGGTTCCACCTGTTCTTTGGGGGAATCAGCAGCTCTTCACAAATCACTCTGCATCCCAATAAGCTCCAGCTCCACATCCATGAACCTCCAGAGACTCGGAGCCACCAGGAACAAAAATGCAATTTTCAGGCAGAGCTCGGGGAAATTCACGGTTTTGGCACCTCATCTTCGTTGTATATTGGGCAATAAACACCTGGTTAAGGCAGCAGTGAGGTAAAAAAAGGAATCACAGCTTGTCCTATAACACTTTCTCCCCAGGCTTGAAAGATGGGAGCAACAAAAGAGGGAAAAGGCAATTGGAACTCTGCAGTTTTACAAAAATGAGGCGCCAGCGGAGGTATTGGAATGTTTTCAAGGTGATTTAAAAACTATTTTAGCTTTGGTTTCAACAGGGATTTGCTTTGCAATTACCATCCCCAGCTATTTGTTTTATTTTGGTTTTCTATTACGAGGGAGAAAGAAATGTTCTGGCAGAGATTTGGGGGCCCAGATCCTCAGGGAATCACAGGGAAAATGATCCCAAATCCCTTTTACCATCGGGAAGGGGCTTTGCTCAGGGAAGAGAGACAAACATCCACCATTCCCTGCTCTTGCAGCTCTGAGAATCCCAAACAATTCCAACCCCGCTGCCATTCCCAAGGCTCTCAGCAGAACCAGCACGGGGACATCCTCCTGTGTCCCACACCTTGGGAAAAACAGGGATTTCCCACTGGGAAGTGCCTCCAGCACCTCTGAGGGGCAGCAGGAGGAAAGTTGGACACAGCATTTTGCGTCCTCACCAGTCTTGAGTTTCTCTGAAATGTTACACCTCAGTTAAAATTCAGTGTTTTAGATAAAAAGGCAACTGCTGGGTTTTCTGTTTGTTCAGAACCACGCTGAGGCCAAAAAACACATCCCACAGGATTCCCCTCCCTGCATACATCAACAAAAACTGGGGAGGAAAAAGCCCAAAACCAGCACCAGAGCAAATGAGTATTTTTATTTTTTAGTGTAGAATGTTCATACTGAGGAGTTTTCTGGTAAGGACCAGGATTTAAGCATTTCTCACTCGAAATGAGAGGCCCAACCATCTCCTGGTGAGAAAAGCCAACCCTTCCCCAGGGCTGCCAAATCCTCATCCCTGTGCCACACACGGATGGATTCAGTGGAAGGAGCTGCTTCCTCACCATCCAGTGCAAGGTGACTGGAATTGGATGGGCTTTAAGGCCCCCTCCAACCAAATCCATTCCAAATTCTGTGATAATCCCTTCTGTGAAAAGCCCCTCAGCTTTTGCTATGGGCACACCTGGGTTTGCTGCCATTCCCGCCTCGTGGCCTCATCTCATTAATTTAATAACCAGGGAGATAAAATGAAGGTTCCTGGGGATTCCCAAAGGATCTGCAGGGCACTCAGCTGGGAGGGATCAGCGTTTGGGATCCCAGGTGTGATGGGAGCAGAGCATTTACCCGGTCAGTCCCCTCAGAGCAAGGGCACTGAACAGCAGCAGAGCACCCAGACACTTGTAACTGCCTATAAAGGACTTGGGAAACTTCGCTCGAGACCTCGGGCATATTTGTGTCTTTAACTCACTCCCTTCAAAGGAGCTGTGGCTGTTCTGGATCCCTGGCAGTGTCCAAGGCCAGGCTGAACAGGGTTTGGAGCAGCCTGGGATAGTGGGAGGTGGGAAAGCCGAGCCACACTCCGGGAGCAGCTCGGCGCAAAGATCCCACACAGCCGCTAAAACCCGCGCAAGAAGGGAAACACGCACGGATCATCTGGGATAGGAGATCATTTATTGAGTAAGGCTGAGCCCAGACGCTGTAGATGTGTCAGGGAGGCCCCGGGAGCTCCGGGCCGTCGCCTCATCCTCCCGGCGCTCAGTCCAGCTGCAAGAGAACGAGAGAGACGAGGGCAGTGAGCGGGCCCCGGCACCCCCGGGCCCCTTCCCGCCGCCGCGGGGCTCACCTTGATGAAGCCGATGTCCTTGGCGTACTGGCGGAAGCACTGCCGGCACATGTTGAGCCCGTACTTGCGGATGAGGCCGTGGCGGTTGGAGCACACGCGGCTGTGAGGGGAACAGAGAGAGGCGGGTGAGGGCGGGGAACGGCGCCGGGGGAGGAGAGCGGGAACGCGAGAGGAAGGGGTGCGAGGCAGAGGGGCGAGACAGCAGCCGCGACCCGGGGAGGAGCGCAAGGAGCAGCACTGACCAAGAGCGGGAGCCCTGCCCGAACTTCCTGGGGTGGCTCCAGTAGAGCTGCTGGTGACCCATGGCTGCGCGGTGCCGAGAGAAAGATGGCGGCCGCCGCCCGCCTTTATACCCCTCACGGCGCCTCCCGGCGTGCACCCCGCTCCCCGTGACGTCACCGCCGCCGGCGCTGTGGGCGGAGCCACTCTCCCCGCCTATCCGTGACGTCACGCAGCGGGGTGGTGCCGCTCCGCCTCCCCGTGACGTCACGGGTGTGAAAGCTCGTATTGCCGGCGGAGCGGGCGGAGAGCGCCGGGCGCGGTGGCGCACGCCTGTAGTCCCAGCTGCCGGGGAGGCTGAGCCCGACGGATCGCTTGAGCCCAGGAGTTCTGGGCTGCCGTGCGCTGTGCCGAGCGGGCGTCCAAGCTAAGGCCGCCATCA
>VZDJ01007753.1:50615151-50646563 GCA_008694505.1 Cyanoderma ruficeps | reverse complement strand
GGGAGGGATGGATGGATGGATGGAGAGAGCTGTGGAGCAGGAGAAGTTTTAATTTCGTGCCTGCAGGGCAGAGCTGCTGCAAAAGGCTCCCTTTGTCTCCTGCTCTCTTTGTGTTTCAGTGCTGCTACTCCTGGGTGTAAGAGAGGGAGGAGTAACTCATGGGAGCTGTGCCAGGCCAGGGGGAAACACGGAGGATGTGAGGGAAGAACAGAATGTGCCCAGTTGTCTCATTATCCTTAATCTTCCTTTAATTCTTTAACTCCTCATTACTCTTAATCTTTCTAATTCCCTACCTGGCTGTGGCCCAGGCTGTCAGGGATTGCTGTGAGCTCCCTGTTCTGGCATCTCCTGGAGTTCATGTCCTTAGGGATTGCCTTGGGCAGTGGCATTTCATCCCTAACCAGTCCCAAATCTCTGCTTTTCCATGTCTGATGCCTTGAGAGGCTGCCCGGGACAGAGGCTGGACAGAGTTAAAGGAATAAATAGGGATTTATTAAAAGGCCTTCAGAGGATCCACCTTGGGCAGGACAAGAGCCTGCCTGAGGCTGCACCCAAGGTGGACCAGGATCATGAGTTTTCATCCTTTTATAAGTTCTGGTCCATTTCCATATTGGGGTTAATTGTCCAATTACAGCTTCAGGTAATGAAGTCCCATCCTCTCATTGCTCCCATCAATTGTTTCCACTTTTTGGGGCTGAAGCTGCAACAGAGTCCTCAGTTCTGGGGCTGGAAAAGGATTGTTTTGTCTGACTGAGCTGTGAAGAGAACTTGCTACCATGAAATTTATATGAAATTATATGAAATTATATGAATTTGAAAATTATTATATTGAATTTATTATATGAAATTATATGAACTTGCTAACGTGAAATTTATATGAAATTATATACTGTATATACTAATATATACTATTTGTTGCTAGGCTGACTACACTCCTGCAGTCAGGTTGAAAGAGCAAAAAGAGAGACAGTTTATTTTCAACCTGGATTTATATAGACCCCAGAGTTTGACCAGAGATTGGACAATGAGGTTGACACCTCTCCCACCTCACTGGTCAGACTAAAAGTTCATCAATTGTCCCTCCTCTAAGGAGGAACGCACAGTTCTCAAAACATCACTTTCTGGTTAGTTAAAAGTCTGGGGAAAACTCCAGTAAAAAAAATGTAAACGTCAGAAGGCTGAAAAAGATCAAGGTGACAATTTATATGAAATGATACAATATTGGTTTATTTATATACCAGCGTAGCACAGAATCTGGAAAACACGGAAGCTGAAACTTAAGGCATCACGTGCCCTGGGAATGGCATCTCCCAGCTGATGCCCTGGGACAACAAAACATAAAATGTTTAACATAAAAACATATCAAGACAATCACCTGTGTCGCCCTGATTTTTTCAGCCTTTTGACGTTTACATTCTGTACTGGAGTTTTCTCACTCACTGTAACATAAACAAAGAGTGATGTTGTGTAAATTGTGTGTTTTTTCCTGGGGGAAGGACAAATTGATGGATTTCTGACCTGACCGGTGGGGTCAGAGAGGTGTTACTCTCATCTTCAATCCCTGAACAATTCCAAACCCTCTATAAATCCCAAATCATAATAAACTTGCTCTTTCTCTTTTCTCTGACCAGTGGGGTCAGAGAGGTGTCAACCTCGTGGCCGATCACTGACCAAGTTCCAAACACTCTTTAAACCCTGATCCTGAAATAAACCTCTGTCTCCTGATTCTTCAGCCTTCTGATTGCTTTCCTATTTCTACTGGAGCTTTCTCAGCTTGTGACACAAACAAAGACCGATACTTTGTAAACATGCATTCCTTTCCAGGGAGAAGGACAAATTGATGGAACTTCTAAGCTGACCACTGGGGTCAGAGGGAGGTGTTACTCCCAATCTCTGAACAAACTTCAAACCTTATAAAAACCCCAAATCATAATAAACTTCCTCTTTCTCCTTTCACTTCTCAACCTGATGGGTGAGTGTGGTTCTTCTGTGTCCTCTAGTGACAAACTCCCTTCTTTCTGCTCGCATAACTGGACAGTGTGAGTGTGGTTCCTTCATGTCCTCTGGTGACAAACTCCTCTTTCTGCTTGCATAACTGGACAGGGTGAGTGTGGTTCTTTTGTATCCTCTGGTGACAAACTCCTTTCTGCTCACATAACTGGACAGTGTGAGTGTGGTTCTTCTGTGTCCTCTGGTGACAAACTCCCTTCTTTCTGCTCACATAACTGGACAGGGTGAGTGTGGTTCTTTTGTATCTTCTAGTGACAAACTCCCTTCTTTCTGCTCACCCAGCTGGACAGTGTGAGTGTGGTTCTTTCGTGTCCTCTGGTGACAAATTCCTTTCTTCTCACATAACTGGACAGTGTGAGTGTGGTTCTTTCGTGTCCTCTAGTGACAAACTCCTTTCTTCTCACATAACTGGACAGGGTGAGTGTGGTTCTTCTGTGTCCTCTGGTGACAAACTCCTTTCTTCTCACATAACTGGACAGGGTGAGTGTGGTTCCTTCGTGTCCTCTGGTGACACCCGTGCGTGCTGTCGCTGCCTTCGGTGAACTCACCCTCTGTCCTGTCATCCCACAGAATTCCTTATGGCTGTCACCTCCTCCCTTCCCACCTGTGCAAGGACCTGGAAGTGGCCAAGACGTGCCGGTGCGGCAGCGCCTGCCTGAGCAGCTTCATCCAGATCACGGTGACCATGAACCTGCACCACGTGGCTCACGCCGTGGTGCTGGTGGACAACATGGGCGGCACGGACGCTCCCGTGCTCTGCTACTTCTGCTCCCTGGGCTGCTACTCCCAGTTCCTGGACAGGCACCTGCAGAGCAACGGGTGACAGGAGCCGGTGCCAGACTCTGCCCGAGGCGTGTGGGGATGGAGGAGCCTGCGGGTGTTTCCTGCTGCTTCCCAAATCCCTCTGGGAGCGAGGGGACGCAGCCGGACCTGGCCGGGCTCTTCTCCTCCTCTGGTTGGAACACAGAGCAATGTTGAGCTGGAGGGAACTTTTCCTTAGAATGTATTTCCTTTTTCCTCTGTTCCCGGGGCTTTGCTCAGGGTTTTCTGTGTTTTGTGGGGAAGGACAAAGTGGATTTATCCCAGATTTACCCACGGGAGGCTCTGAGCTCTGCCCACGGGCGAGGACTGCACTCCCCTCTTCCCAGAGGAGGAGAAATCACATCCAGACCGGTTATGGAATTTCCAGGTGCTTCTTTTTTTTTAAAGGTTCTGTTACAACATTCCCACTTGGAGCAGGGACCAGCACTGCTGGGTTTTTACCAGAGCAAACGGGGTCTTTTTTTTGGGCTTCTCTCTTTGTGATACCAGAAATGTCTTTTTTTTTTCTAAATACGTGCCTGAAACTTTGTTTCTTAATCCTCCTCTTTTAACGACTCTTGAATTTGTTTCACTGTGTTGACTCAATAAATTTTGAAACCCTTCCGTGGACTGTGTTTTGTCTGAGGAGTTTCCCATCCAGCGTATTCCAGGAATTAACTGCTGGTGTTTTTCTGGGGAAGACACCAAAATGTTGAGCATATCCACAAATTCTTTTTTATTTCCTGTCTTGTCGGCCGCCCCATGACTGGGAGATGGGAAGAGCAGGGAACAAAGGTCCTTTCAGGAGTTTTGAGGGATCCCATTCCCTGGGACATGTGATGGCTCGGAGGCAGCACAAAGTGACACCGAGGGCCAGCTGGGGGAGGTTTAATTTGGATATTGGGCAATTTTCTTCCAAAGCCAAGCAATCAGGGATGTGTTTATCCTGGTGCTGCCTGTGTGACGGGAGAAACAGCAGAGGAATTCAAATCCTTGCTGTTATTTGTAATTACAGATTTATTTTATTTCATTTTATCCTCGTATTTTCAATATTTTACCGATTGTTCTTCTCATTCTAGAATGCCTTATATTCCTGAAATTCTAGATTTATGAGGTGTTATCCCTGTAATCATAGAATTAGTTGATTACTTATTATTCTTGAATTTTTAGAATTATGTACTTACCTTACTCTTGCAGTTCTGGAGCTATTTTCTTACCTTATTTTCACAATTCCCGAATTATTTTTTTACATTTTTGCCATTCCAGTGATTTCAAATGCATCATTCTTGCAGTTCTAGACTTTTTTTCCTCTTGTATTCTTGCCTTTCTAGAACTATTTTATCCATATATTCTTCAAATCTACAATAAATTATTCTTGCAATCCTAGAATGAACTTCTTATTGTTACCATTCTAGATTTTATCTTACTCTTTCAAATCTATACATATTTTCTCTTGTTCTTACCATTCTGGAACACTTTTCTCTTATTCTCTACCATTCTAGAACGATTTTATTCTGTCATTCTTGCAATCCTGGAATAGTTTCATTTTATATATAATTTTTTTTTGGCCAACCCAGGATGGTTTTCTTACCTTGTCCTTACAGTTCCAGAATTATTTTGTCTTTCTATGTATTTTAATGGCCAATCCTAGGATGGTTGCCTTATCTTGTTCTTGCAATTCTGGAAATATTATACTCTTATAATAATGTTGAAAACTTTGGAGTAATTTGATTCTAGAATGAATTAATCAGAATGTGATGGTGATTCTAGAATTAATTAATCTGAATGTTTTAATTCTTACCATTTGAGAATGGGTTTATAATCCTGATCTTTCAAATGTAGAATTATTTTATTTTATCCTGTCAATCTTAGATTTTTTTTTCTTTCAGTCTTAGAATTCTTTTATTTTATTCTTTCAATCCTACAATGATTTTATCTTATTCCCGCTTTTCTAGAATGATTTATCCCATTATTCTTGTCACTGCAGAATGATTTTAAACATGCTATTTTCCAAACCGGGTATTCACTAATCTTTTACGTTACTCCCGCGGATCCCGGCTGGTTTCCGTGTGTTTTCCCTGCATTTCCAGACTCGTTTTCCCTTTTTTTCCCAAATCCCCAAGGATTTGGCCGCCCCTTCCCGCCCCCCGCCTCACGCCTTGGCCCCGCCCCTTCTGGGCGCCGCCCAATCAGAGCGCGGTGCGGCGGCGGCGGCTGCGCGGCCCTCCCCTTGCGCGGCGGAAGCGCCGCGGAGTTGACTGACGGCTCCTCAGACCAATGGCGAGGCGGCGGCTGCGGCGGAGCTGGCCAATGGGGAGCGGCGACGTGTGCGCGCGGGGCGGCGGCGGCGCGCGCGCGCTGGGAGCGGGAGAGGCGGCGGCGGCGGCGGCGGGAGCGGCGGAGCGGGGCCGCCGCCGCCGGGACGATGCGGCTGCGCGTCTACAAGCGCAAGGTGCTGCTGCTGGCGCTGGCGCTGGCGCTCTGCGCCCTGGCGCTCTGGGGCACCGGCGGCGGCGGGCGGCGGCGGCAGCAGCAGCAGCTGCAGCAGCAGCAGCAGCGGGGCGGTCCCGGTAGCACCGGGGAACCGCCGCGGGTCAGCGAGCCCCCGCCGCCGGTAGCGCGCCGCCCCGCCGCTAACGCGTCGGTCTCCGTGGCGGCGGAGGTGCTGTCCGAGAACGCGACGCTGAGTTACCGCTCGCTGGTGTACCGCCTGAACTTCGACCAGCCGGTGCGGAACGCCGGGCGCTTCCCGGCGCGGCCCGACGTGGTGCTCGTGGTGCAGGTGCACGACCGCGCCGAGCACCTGCGGCTGCTGCTCGAGTCGCTGCGGCGGGCGCCGGGCGTGGAGAACGTGCTGCTGGTGCTGAGCCACGACCTGTGGGCCGAGGAGCTGAACCGGCTGGCGGCCCGCGTGGACTTCTGCCCGGTGCTGCAGGTGTTCTTCCCGTTCAGCATCCAGCTGTACCCGCGGGAGTTCCCGGGCCACGACCCCCGCGACTGCCCCCGCGACGTGGGCAAGGCGGCGGCGCTGCGCCTGGGCTGCATCAACGCCGAGTTCCCCGACTCGTTCGGGCACTACCGCGAGGCTCGCTTTGCCCAGACCAAGCACCACTGGTGGTGGAAGCTGCACTTCGTGTGGGAGCGCGTGCGGGCGCTGCGGGAACACGCGGGGCCCGTGCTCTTCCTGGAGGAGGATCATTACCTGGCGCCGGACTTCTACCACGTCCTCAAGCAGCTGTGGGCGCTGCGCCAGCGGGAGTGCCCCGAGTGCCAGCTCGTGTCCCTGGGCACCTACAGCCCCGTGCGGGGCGGCTTCGCCGGCCGCGCCGACAAGGTGGAGATGAAGACGTGGAAGTCCACGGAGCACAACATGGGCATGGCCTTCGGCAGAGACACCTACCAGAAGCTCATCGAGTGCACGGACGCCTTCTGCACCTACGATGATTACAACTGGGACTGGACTCTGCAGCACTTGACTGTCTCTTGTCTTCCAAAGTTCTGGAAAGTGCTGGTTCCCGAAATCCCCAGGATTTTTCACACGGGGGACTGTGGCATGCACCACAAGAAATCCTGCAGACCGTCCACCCAGAGTGCCAAAATCGATTCTCTCTTGAACAGCAACCAACAGTACCTGTTTCCCGAGGCGATGAGCGTCAGTAAAAGGTACTCCATGGCTCCCCTGTCCCCTCACGTCAAGAACGGAGGGTGGGGAGACATCAGGGACCACGAACTCTGTAAGAGTTACCGCAGACTCCAGTGAGGATCCTCCTCGCCGCCGCCTGTTCTCCTTGAGTTGTCCCATCGTGTCTTTTCCAGGCACGCACGTGTATAAACAGCATTTATCGGTTGGTTTTCTGCTTTAATATGAATAAACATTCTCGTTAAAGGTGTCCCAAAATAGTAATCTCTCATGTTTGGCAACCACGTTTTGGAAACGGGTGACGTGCTGCAGCCCCTACGCAAAAAGTGACCTGCTGCTGTGTTTGCTGGGAGGAGGAGGAGGAGGAGGAGGAGGAGAACACTTTTAAGTGCATCTTTTTTGGTGCTTCAAAGCTCTGGTGGTGCCTGGGATCCCACCCGGGGTCACCTCACACCCGATCCCCGAGTCCCGGTTCGGTTGCGCTGTGTCGATGAATATATGAAGNAAAAAAAAAAAAAAAAAAAAAAAAAAGAAACAAAAATAAATTTCATTGTTTTTACTACGATGTAGATAAATATATGATTTTTTTAGTTCTGCTGAAATAAAAATTGCGTTGTTTTGTAAGCCTAGAGAAGTTCTTGATTGTCAGCAAAAAGATGGTGTCATCTGGTGTTCCTAAAAAGTCAGGAGGGGAAGGAGGGGAGAGTTTCTCTTCTTTAATCCCGAGGGCTGGACACGTGCCATCGCCCCTTCTAGCAGTGTGCATTTAACTTCATTAAATTTTTAATGATACTCATTAATTGAGGCAGAAGAGAGTAGCAGATTGGTGGCACGACACCTCTTTTGTTTGGATTTTTTTTTTTAAAAAAAGTTGTTTCAAATGAGGTGTGTAAAAACTGCTGCTGTGTGGTGGGAAGGGGCTGAGCTGGGGCCATGGAGCAGTCTGTGAATGCTCCAGCAGCTTTCATGCCGCTCCCCTTTGAACTCAGCTGTGACAGAAGCACCTCGAGAGCTTTTATAGAACACAGAAATATGTCAGAGAAAGAAAATGCTGCTTTTTTTTCTTTTTCCAGGGGTTGTTTAACCACAGTTTTGCAAGGTAATCGCTCTGTGTTCCGTTCCACTGGGTGGGGGCTGGTGCTGAAGCTGTGCTGGTGCCTCACCCTCAGCCAGCTCTCCCAAAAAGCTGATTTGGGTTCAGCTGAGTCCAGCAAAGCTCCAGCAGGATGGTGGAGGGCAGGGCAGGTGTTTTGGGCAGCTGTGGCTCCTCCTGAACTCTGAAACCACGCACCCAAACTGGTGTTTCACAGAGAAGTGTGACAGCAATGCCAGAGCAGCCCTGAGACGAGGCAAAATTAACTCTCCTCTAAAGCACCTCTCAAATGAAAACAGAAGTTGGTTGAGCAGCAGTGTGAAAGGGGAACAGGAAGTTTATTATTAGATGTGTTCTCTCGGTTATTGTGCTTTAGGGAGGTGAGGAACGCTGACACTCGAGGGAAACAGAGAAAAATAAATCTAATCTGGATAAAGAGAATCCATTTCAGCAGTTGTAAATACTTCAGAGCAGACGTGCACCCAGAGGATGCTGTGCAATGGAATTTGTTCAGCCGGGGATATCTGGGTGCTGCAGATCTGAGGCACAGCACTGGGATGGAATACAGGGTAGAAATGTTGCTTATTTCTAGGAGACTAATTGGGACTTCTCCGGGTAATTAGAAATTTCATTTGATTGCTAAGAATCACTGCAAGTCTAATCCTGCAGTTATCACCAAATGAAAGGTTTGGAAAATGATGACTACTGCTCAATTCCCGAGGGAGCCATTAGACCGAGGATATATACAAATAATCCCTGAAACGAGGGAAGAGAATAAAAAATTTATGTCAACAATAAAGATACATTTTTTTTCCCCCCCAGGAGCTCAGAGTCACCTCCAACTGCAACTTTTCTTGTAAAGGAAAGAAAAAATTGTAAAATTATTGCCATGGCTTTGATTAGGAAGTTGTTAAACTGTTAACAACGGCAAGTTTTGATGTTGCACCAGTTTCAGTGGGAACCCATGGCCTCCTCTGAGCCCTGAAGTCATCCAAAGCACGTGGAAGTCAGAACGAGCATCAAACGACAGGAGGAAACCCTAAACCAAGGAAACTAATCCAGCTGGTAGAGCAGAGGGTTCTGGAAGGCCACGGGGCAGCGCGTGCGGTGGTCGCGGAGGATCCGCTCGCTGCCGTCCTCGGGGTTCACCTCCCGCAGGATGGGGGAGCCCGCCCTGCTGCCCGGCCCCGGGGCTGCCTCCTCATCCTCAGCCCCCGGCGCTTCTCCTTGTTTTCCTGAGCCTGGGGCTGTGTCTCCTGCTGCTGCTGCTGCTGCTGCAGCACTTTCTAAATCGGGCTCCTCTCTCCCAGCTCCGCCAGGAATCGCTGAACTGGTGGCAGGAGGTTCACGCTGCAGACAATGGTGTGACCCACAGGCGGCTTTTCCTATTGTTCCAGCTGTGGGAGCTGGGCTGGATCCCGCAGCACGTGCCTGGGCTGCAGGACACTTTGTTTCTGCCTTTGTTTCGGGGTAGTTGCTGTCGGTCTTTCCAGCCAGGGCTCCCCCTGAGCTGCCAAGTGTTCCCTCTCCGTCACGTTCCTGTGGCTGCCAAGGAAATAAATGAATTATTATATAGCTGGAACAAAGTGTGCACACAAAGACAGGAGAGATGCGTTTCTCCAACAGCTCAGCTTCACTGGGATAAGTGGAAAGCGCCCATGGTAGGGAGTTGGAAGCAGATGATCCTTAAGGTTCCAAATTAGGTTGTGATTCTGTGATTCTCCTTCTAGCAGCCAAGTGAGTGGGTGCTGAGGTTTTCCTGCTCCTGTGTGGCACGTGGGAATGTGGCAGGGAGGTCGCTCTGCCTCCCCAGGGTTTCCCCTGCTCTAGGAAATGGTGCTGGGCAGCGGCCAAGGCAGGGCAGCCACAGCCACTCACCACACCCAGCCTGATTCCCAAAAACCTCCCATTCCCAGCGGGCACAGACTCAGCCAGGGGATCTCAACTCTTGGTGCAAGGTTGGAACCTTGCAATTAGGGAAATTACTGGCCTGTGGAGCTCATCTGGGAATTGCCCTTGGCCTCGGGAGAGGAGGAACCAGGAGAAGTGCTCTCCAAACAGCACTTCCCCAATTTCACCATTTCTGGGTGTTTTGGCAAAAAACTGCTGGTAATTCCTAGTCCCTGTCAGTGGAGAGTCAGGATCGGGGAGGGGTGTATCCAAGAGCAGCTGGATTCATGGATACAGAGACAGAGTCTCTTTCTCACACCCCCAAAGCACTGCTCACCCCAGCAGGAAACACCAGGCAGTCCTTTCCAACCCGAAGGAGCACCATCATGGAATACCCTGAGATGGAAGGGACCCTCAAGAATCATCAGCTCCAACCCCTGGCCCCACACAGGAGCAGGAATGTGATGATTTAAGGCACCTCAGCTGCCTTTAGGTCCCAAAACAGACTCATCTGCTCCCCAACACTTAGAATTTCCTTTTTTTATGTCCAGCCCACAGCAGCTGTGAAAGTTAAGCTGGATCCACATCCTTTGGGAAACTCCTGGGGCCTCCAGAGGTCATGTGCTCCATCTGAACTTGCCTCCTGATACAGCAGCTACACATTAACCCCGGCTGCAGGCCCCAGGTCACGGCCACAGCACTGACCTGCTCCTTCCTGCTTTTTATGTTGGCTTTGAGAAGAGTTTCACCTGAATTTTGGATGCAGTGCCTACCCAGAAATCCCAGTGAATGTGGAAGGGGGGGCGGTTTTACCTCACATTTTCCTCCTTACAAAAGGAACATTTTGATTTCTTTACGTGTCCATCTATTTTGCCAAGGGAGGAAAGTTTAATCCCGTGGCAGATCCCAGAAACAGCCTGTCTTGTTCTAGACAGAGGAAGAAGAGCTTGAGTGAGGCCTGAAACTACAAGGATTGAATTTGAGACCAGTGTTTAAGATTAATAGCCTCATGTTTAATTATCTACACAACAGGAACCCGCCAAGTATCCCAATACATGGATTGAATAAAGATGAGGCAGGATTCTTCCCAGACAAAACCCTCTAGGATTTCTCTACCTGTACAAGGCTGAGTGAATGAGCTATTCCTGCAAGGAAAAAGCACTTTTTAAAATGATTGGATCGCAGTTCTGCAAATGAAACAGGGGAGGTTTCACTCCTTCGGTCACATGAAATGGCACAAACACAAGGTTGACTTCTGAAAAGGGACATTTAGACTTGCAAATAACCCCAGTCCTGGGTTTTCCCTGCTTCCTCAGGACAAAACAGGAACAGAGCTATTGCAGTGGGATTTGATAGGATCCTGCAGAAGAACATCAATCAGCCTGTGCTGTTCCTGGATCCTTACCTCCACCCTGATTTGAATTCTGTCCTCAGTAACATCCAGCACTTCAATTAATGGCTGGCTTTCCAGTGCTGATTGGGAGCAAGGGGAAGGGCAGAAAGCAGTGCCTAGGAATCCATCAACGTTCTCCTCGCTGACAAACAATCTTTCCTAAAGAAAAAAGAGAGAAAACAGCAGGTTAAGTTCTTTCTGTGCTAAACTTCCGAGGCATTGGAGCTAAAAAACTCACTGCAAAGAAAGGCAGGACAGCAATTCCCAAGTTTCACAGCACACTCATGTCTTGACAGAGAAATTCTAAGCCAGACATTCAAAGGAGGAGGTGAAATTAATTAAGACCAGTGCTTAGCTAATTTGGCTTGAAAGTACATTGTAGCAAATATAAAATAAATATAATTTCTCTCTTTGGATGAGTGACTAACACACAGATTTAGACTCTCTCTGAAAAATGATTTGCACCAACCTCGTTCCACCATCCTCACCTGTCTAAACAGCAGGAAGGTGTCAGACTGTTGTGGGTTTGTCTCTTGCCTGTCTTTAGGAAAACACAAACACCTCCTTGGAGAGGCACTGCAGGATCTTCACTCCAGGATCAGACCTGGAACCCTCAGGGCTGGATCCATTTCACACCCAACCACTGAGGCTGCTCTGATCTCCAGGCAGACAAGCCAGTTGGGAAAAAAAAAAACAAACCAAACAAAAACCAAGGAGAGATATCCACAGGCAGAGACACAGCCTGGGGTGTGTTTCCAGGCTGTTCATAAACCACCTGAAACGTGCTGCTACAAGTTTAGAGATTTAAATCAGTTATGGGTAATTAAAGGTCCTAAAGTCTACCCTGGAGGGGCTGTTTCATAGGAACTGCAGAGCTTTCCCTGTCCTTGTGTTATTCCCTCCTCATCTGTGTGGGCTGAGGGCGAGGACAGACACAATAAAAACGGTCTGACCTAGAGGAGTAGTTTAAGTTCTGGGAATTACCTTCCTTTTTTAATTGGAAACAACAGGGACAAGTTGCAAACCTTCCACATCAAGTCACGCTTTTCAATTTCTCGGTCCAGTTCAACCCTCTTGTCAATCCAATCAAAGTTAAATTCAATTATCACTGACATCTCGCAGACCGAGAAGCAAAAAGGCAATTCTGCACATTTTTGGCCCCCTGTGGATGGAGCCTTATGCACAGCCAGATGTCACATTGTGTCTGAGGTACAAAATTTAACTGTCATCTTGAAAAAGAAAACAACAAAAACCAAAAACCAACCCAGGATTGGAAAAATAAGCCAGAGTCCAATTTTTTCCACTAGTTAAACCAGAAATCACAATATGGAAAGTCATGACATACGTACTGTTGGTTTTTGAAGGCAGAGGATCGGATTCATTTTCTCTCCAGAAAGATTACAATCCAGGCAAAGAGCCAGCACTGGATGCTGGGATGGTTTGGGGAGAGATTAAAGTGCAGCAGAGCTGCCCTGACTGAAAACCCTCTCAGAACATCCCTACTCCTTGCATTTCTGCCTGCAAAGCCCTAAAATTCTTATTCCCTGGTGCTGCGTCCTCTCCTGCCTGCCAGAGAGGGATCTGCCAGAGCTTCAGGCAGTGGAAATGCTCTGCAGAGTTCAGGGGAAGGTGTCAGAGCACAGGAACAAGGCAGGGGCTGCAGACACAAAATCTGTGCAGCACCAAAACTCCCACCAGCTCCCAAACTGGATCCTTGGGCGGCTCAGGAGAAGAATTCCCAGCTCTGCCCTGGATTTCTTGGCCCACAGAGCACCAGACAGACAGCTCAGCCTCCCCTGGAGGGGATTTGGGATTTTGGTGCCCAGCCTGCACTTCCAAGGAGAGCAAAGCACAACCCTCCTGACCCAGGTGAAGAATGCAAGCCAGGGAATCACGGCGTGGTTTGGGTTGGAAGGGACCTTACAGCTCCTCTCATTCCACCCCCTGCCTTGGGATGTGTTTCAGGATCTTTAATTACTTTCCACTAGACCAGGTTGCTCCGTGTCCCATCCTACTTTTCCTCCATAAAATGAGGAAAATAATCTCTTTTCCCTGTGAATCTGCTTCTGGCAGCCGTGGCTGTGTGAGGGACACCCTCTCGTCCTCCTCAGCACAGTCAGGGTTTTGCAATTTGGCAACAAACGCGCTGAATCTTTCTGGAGAATTTCTTCCCGATTAAAACCAAAAGAATTTGTTTTCTTCACAGAAAATGTTGGTACAAAAGAAAAACTGAGTGGGAGGTCTATTATCAGGGAAAGGTTTCTACCCCAGAGGGTGCTGGGCACTGCCCAGGCTCCCCAGGGAATGGTGACATTCCCGAGGCTCCCGGAGCTCCAGGAGTGTTTGGACAGCCAGGGATGCCCAGGGTGGGATTGTTGGGGTGTCTGTGCAGGGCCAGGAGCTGCACTGGATGATCCCTGTGGGTCCCTTCCAGCTCAGGATATTCTCTAATTCTATGATTAATCAGTACTTTAAATGAGGATCGAAAAGTAACTAAATGTGACGTTGCCCTGTTAATTTGGACTCATCACTGCAAACCAATTTTACCGAGTTTCATCCCAGGCCAACACTGAATTCCCGTCAGTATTTACCATTTTATCCCATCCCTGCCCCGTGGCCTGCCATAAATCAAGGACCTGGGAGGTGTTTGTTGTCAATAAGGTGATTATCATTAGCCTGTTCCACCAGCCACTGTAACTCAGACTTTGCATTCACGGGGAGCACACGCCGAGGCATTTATATTACTGCAGATGTTATCAGAGCACAGACCTTGGGGAAAAAAAATGATTCAGGAATTTATTCTAAAGCCTGCTCTGCCTTCCAAGCCAGAGCAAACAGAGGACAACCATCTGCAGCTGATTTCAATGACCCTGCAAAATAATTCTTCAATTTAAGCCGTTTATTTTCTGGTATTTATGATGCTCTCTTAGCAACTTCGAATTTAATTTGTTTTTCCCTGCACACACTGTCATCTGCTGTTTGGTACACATTCATTTTTCCCTGTGACTAAACTGAGACCAAATTAACATAAACGTTAGCAGGGATGACTTTGGTTTCTGGAACACTTCATCATTCAAACCCGTCCTTGTGTGTCACGGCACGGAGCCCGTCCCCTCAGGGCTGCCCTCAGCACCCAAACGGGCTCATTCTGCCTTCATTTATCCCAGTTGAAGAGTTTCCATCCAGGGTTACCTCCCACGCAGGCTGCAAGTGTGAAAAGCAGGACAGATTTCAGCTTTCAATTATTTTGGTGGCTCCTGTCATGAGAGGATCGGGGAATTCTCAGGATGGTTTGGGTTGGGAGGGGATTTCAATCCCAGCCAGTTCCAACCCTGCCACGGGCAGGGGCACTTTCCACTATCCCAGCCTGCTCCAAAGCCCATCCAAACTGGCCTTGGACAATTCCAGGGATGCAGGGGCAGCCACAACCTCTCCATCAAAACCCAACAATTGATGCCAATATGGAAAAGGATCTGGATTTCCTGCCCTCTGCATTTGTGGGGTGCCAGCACAAAGCAGCTCCGAGACCTGAGGATTTGAAGCTTGAAGTTTTGGTACCTGTAGTGAAATGAAAACTTTTCTGAGGTGCTCGTGACTGCAAAGATGAAACAGCTCCAAAGGAGCTTTGATGAGCTTCATCAGTAGGTTAATAATGTTTCCTGACATAACTGTTGTGTAGTCACGTTATTCCCAAAATGCAGCTACCAATTAAAGACTATCCAGAAATTAGTTTGTTTTATACCAGAAGCAAACTAATTATGGTCCTTAATGTAGCTTGGGAAAGAGATTACTTTGAAAAATGTGAAATAATAAGTTTGTTGTGTTCTCCTTCTTTGTCCTTCTCTGACCTCCCCAAAAACTTGCCAAGAGTCTCAAAATGCTGAGCACGGAATTAACCGAACCAAAAATAAACTGTTGTAGGATTACATTCAACAGCCCCAGTTTCCAGCAGCATCTCCTTAGAAGTAACCCCTGACTATTACAGTGCTTTGTAGTAGCTTGGAAATCGAAAATTATAACCCTGACTTTCAAAGGAACCGTGCAACAGCTTCAAATAGCTCGGAAATGAGGGCAAAGCAGCTCTCCGGGATGGATTTCTGCAGGAAAGGTGGCAGAGGTTTCAAACATCCGTGTCTTACACTTCCCAGCACAGCTCTCAAGGTTTCATGCCTGGTTGACTCTCCAACCAAAGAAAACATTTATCCACAAGAGCCCAAATTCTGAGCGTGAGGGCACTTCCAGCCCTCGGCCTTTTCCACACGGTCCCAGTGCCGGGAGCAACAAAACTCACCCAGAGCTCCACACAAGGGATGTAGGGAAACTGGGATATTGGGACTTGGGAATTCTTGGATATGAGGGGAGTGAGGCCTGGAATAGAATTCCCAGAGAAGCTGTGGCTGCCCCAGGGTCCCTGGGAGTGCCCAAGGCCAGGTTGGACAGGGCTTGGAGCAGCCTGGGATAGGGGAAGGTGTCCCTGCCCATGGCAGGGGTGAACTGGGTGGGATTTAGGATCCCTTTAACCCAAACTGTTCTGGGGTTCAATGAGAAATGAGTGTGACACTCTGTGACCTCTGCTCAATTCCTCTCCCAGCCAGGAGTTCCTTTCCCATATCCCACCCAAATCTCCCCTTTTCCAGCTCAAAGCCATTCCCTGTGTCCTGTCCCTCCATCCCTTGTCCCCAGTCCCTCTCCAGCTCTCCTGGAGCCCCTTCAGGCCCTGCCAGGGGCTCTGAGCTCTCCATGGAGCCCTCTCCTCTCCAGGGGAACATTCCCAGCTCTCCCAGGCTGGCTCCAGAGGAGCTCCAGCCCTTGGAGCAGCTCCGTGGCCTCTCTGGACTTGCTCCAACAGCTCCACATCTTTTTTTTACCAGCTGCTTTGTGAAGGAAAAAGCACCAGGAGCTCTCCTTCACCAGGCACCGGTGGCTGTGCCAAGCAGAAAAATCACATCCATGTAGAACATCCTGCATGGAGGCCTCAAACACTCCCAGAAAAGTTAAACAAAACTTCCCTATCTCTGAGCAATTCCCATTTGGATCCCTCACACACAGCGTAACTCAGACTCAGCTCCAACCATGAACTCCTCAGGAATGTTCAGTATAATCTTTTTCAGCCTGTAAATGTTTAAAAAAAAAAAAAAGGCAATGCATAGGAAAGCAGAGGAAATATTTCCTCTGTTTTGCTCTGCTCCCTGCTGTTCTCTGGAGCCCCGTGGGGCTTTATGTGAGTGAAATCTTAATATTCTCCAGAAGATCTGAGGGGGGTCTTTTAGGAAAGGGATGGGCTGGCTGCAATTCCCTGCCCAGCAAGGGGGAACTGACCAGAGGGCTGAGCACACATCCTCTCAACAAACCCATTCCAGGCCTCTGAGAAGGGCAGGAAGGGTGTGGATCGGCCTGAAAGGGAATTCCTGCACGAACCAGACTTTTTCTAATCCCACGAAAAATGAGCACACACGACCCCAAAACTGCTGGGAGAATCAATTACCTGCAAATGTGTTTCACATGCTCCCAGAACTGAGCCCCCCCAAGTCTCAGCAGCTCAATGCACCCCCACAAAACTGCTTTTTGTTTCTGTTAGGAACCCAGCATTTAACCCCAGGAGGCCAAACATTCCAAGACATTCCAAGTGCTTTCCAAAGGCACCATTTCCATAATTGCCCAGCTCCAGCACTACCATAAGCCAGGACACACTGGGACATGTTCTCAGAAACCCTGCCTGGCAGGCTCACTAATTTCATTAATGGTTATTTAACTCCCAACTGTTTTTCCTTCGTCATTTACTCCCCAGGCTGTGTTGTCTGGAAATGAAGGGGAATTCTCTGATGCAGGAGTTTCCCAAGCCTGAATTCCCAGGATTTAGGGGAAAGGTGTAGAAGGTTATAGAGGGTGAACTGCAAGGAAGAGAGCACAGCCCATGGCTGGTATTTGAAGGCAAAGAGCAGAGAGTTTGGCAGTGGGGAAATCAGGCAGCTTCCTCAGGTCAGGAGATTATTTCCCTGGAAAAACAGGGCCTGGAGCAAGCCCTGAAGAAGGATCAGCCCTGTGGTGTCTGGTGTAGTGACTGAGCACCAGAGCAGTGACAAAAGGTGGCTCCTAAACCCCTGAAATACGGGACCCTAAGCCCACAACTTCCAAAGTTATGGAAGCTTTATTTTTATAGGATTTCTGGTCACCATAATGAGTCATAGAATCAAGAGGATGGAAAAGAGCTCCAAGATCATCAAGTCCAACTGCAGTGTGGGACATTCTGGTTTGGCCAAGGAGTGAAAACTCCTCACGGTTAAAGTCCAGGGAGGAGCAGGGCACTGTAAAGATTTCCTGAAAAGAGGCACTTTGCTGGGGTGGGAATTCCAACTGCTCGGCATCTATGGAAACTGAGCCCTAAATAGATCATCTTCCAGCACAGGGATTCAGCCACAGCTGACTACAAAAGGAAAAGCAGCTCCTGAAGTTCTGCTTCAAGCGTGGTGTTCTAAGGACGAGCTCAACTCGTTCTTCTAACGGTGTGTGGATCAGACCAACTTACACAAAGGAACTGGCAGGAAATGGGAATGATTTGGGCAGGCAGCCTCACGGGGCACTGAACAGCCACCGTGGCATGAGGGGCAGGCTCTGAACACACCCAGTGAGGAATCTGCAACCCTCGGCCTTCAGCAGGAACCAACTTCCCAGAACAGAGCAGAGCAGGAATCCCAGGGTTGTTAAAAACACTGGCCAGGTTGGGCAGGGCTTGGAACAACCTGGGGTAGGGAAGGGAAGGTGTCCTTGCCCATGGCAGGGGTGGAATTGGTGGAGCTTTAAGATCCCTTCCAACCCAAACCATTCCACGATTCCCTTGTGCCAGGCACCGTCCTCTGGCAACGCTGCTGTGTGAGAGGAGATGGCCAAGAAGCAGACTGGGAGCTGCAGGATAAAATTCCTGCTCCAGGAGAAAATTCCTGCTGGCCTCAGCCCCAAAAGCTCCCTGAAGGCATTACCAAGGCACTGCTCTGCACTCAGCAGTGACTGATGCCACTCGTTACAGGTCTCAGCAAGAGAACCACGGCTCTGATTTATAGAATGAGACTCAAGGCAGAAAAACCCCCGAGGTGGCATCAGACAAATTGAAGAAATCAACATGAGCAGAAGAAAAGCGACCAGGAACAAATGGTTAATGGCCAGAAGGCAGCATGTAATAGTGGCTCCAATTAAATATTCATTTTTCTCCCTTCACTCGGAGCGAGTGCAGCTCTCAGGCACTTTGGGGAAACAGCACCGATTTGAAAAAGCGCAAACAGGATAAATCACTTCACTTTATTTCTCCTGCTTCAATTTGCAGGCCCAGTGTCCAAAAGGACTGGAGGCCAGGGGAATCCTCTTGGAGTCTGCTGTGAATGAATGGCCGGGAAGCTGATGACTAATTCCCAACCTCTTTCTCCTACTCCACCCAAAACATTTTGCAACATATAATAAAATGAGCACATTCAAGGGGTTTTTTGTAACTCGCAAAGTCAAAAATCTCATTACTGGGTGGCCTTTTTAACAACTTTCAATCACAAAATGTTCCTCCAATTGCAGCAACAAATCCATATCCCAAACTTCCAACCATTACTGCAGCCACCAATCACGTTCACCACGAAACCATGTTCTCAAGTGCCACATCCACAGGTTTTTTGAGCATTTCCAGGGATGGGGACTCCACCAGTGCCCTGGGCAGCCTCTGTACCTGCACAGAAAACAGGCAGGCGTTTACACAGTGGCTTTTTTTGACGTGGCAGCAGCAGGCAGTGCCAGATGACAGCAGTGAATAGCAGCCCTGAGTGTTCTCTGTGGCCCCACTTGCACAGACTCGCAGGCTCCTGCTCGGGTAAAAGCAAAGGAAATGCTCTGCAAACAGCTCAGCGTGGGTGGTTCTCCATAAATTCATCATCTTGGATACTTCCCCGAAATGATCAGCTCCTCCTTCACAGGAGCTGCTGTTGTAAAAGGTGTGCGGCTGCTAAATGGGAAACACAACGTGGTTTCAGCTGCACAAACACTGATCAGACAAATATCTTTCAAAATCAGGCCCAAGTCATTTCTAGTTGGAGGGATGGAGCAATTAAGCTGCTCCAAGGCAAGTCTATCCCAGTGGATATGCCTGAAGCCTGCCAGCTTCCTGGACTTGCACTCCCACGGCACGTGATCCGAACTGCAGAGGATTTTATTGCACTCAACTCCAGCCAAACTCCAAATCCCATGGCTGGAAGGTTACACAAGAACTGTGCAGCTTTAATCCCTGCTCATGAGAAACTGTCTGAAAGTCTGAACTCACAGGGGAACGTGGTTCTGCACAGAACTTGTGTGAGTGGTTTTGGACAGAGAGTGTCACAAGGTGGGCATCCCTTTGGGGACACTGGATGCAGCCACCCCACTTTCTCCAACCACAGGAGCATCACTGCCCAACAACCCATAAAATTAGAAAATACTAAATCAGAATCATACTCAGAGCAGGTGAAGATTTACCCCAGCAAATTGGGCTGTAAATGGGAATTCTGTCCCCAAACACAGACACAGGGACACTCCCTCTACACTCCATGACAGTGAATGCACACGTGTGTAAGCCTGGTGTATCATAAAGACCTTTCTTTGTGTGAACAGGCTGCACGAGCAATTTACAGGGCTTTAAACGTGAACACTAAGGACATAGAGGACACAGGCGCCGTTTTCATTCATCACCAGAGCTTCCCTTAGAAAAAAAAAATTGGTATGGGAGGCAGAAGTCATTCCAATTCCAAGGATGAAGGTGTCAGCTCCGTGGTGTGACCCTGGCGCTGCTCGTACAAGCCTCGCACAAATCAGGTCACGGCACTGCCATCCGGGAGCAGCTCTCTCGGAGGAAGCAGCAACTCCCCCTCACACCTCCCTGAGACACCACCGAACAAACAGCAGCCACACCCAGCGGCGGCACCTCGGGCAGGCGACACCCCAAACGTGCCACCGTTACCTGCAGAGACGAGGAGGGGTCGAGGCCGAAGCTGAACTTGTCCCAGAGCCCGGCGGTGCCGGGGGCTTTGGCGAGCCCCACCACAGCGTTGTGGGCGGAGATGCTGATGCTGCTCTCGGGGGACACCAGCGCGGCTGCGGGAGGGAACAGCAGGAACAGGGCGTAGGCGGCGGTGTCGGTGCAGAAGCGGAGGCTGTAGTGGTGGGTGCCCACATCCCCCTGGAGGCTCTGGGGCTGGATGCCGGGCACCAGCAGGAGCAGGGTGAGGGAAGCCTCGTCCTGCCGGGCACGGAAGGGAGGGCATGTGGCCGTGTCGCTGGGGTGGCCCTCGGAGGCCTGCGGTGGGGTGTCCCCGGTGGGCATGGCTGGCTCGGGGCTGGCGATGGGGGAAGCGGCACCGGAGCGGGGCAGCGATGGGGCCGGGGGCTCGGTGGGTGGTTCAGCGGGGGGATCAGTAGCGGGCTCGGTGAAGGGTTCAGAGGAGGCGGCAGTGGTTGGACCAGCAGGGGGTTCAGAGGTTGGATCAGTGGCAGGTTCAGCGGGGGGTTCAGCAGGGGAGCCAGCAAAGGGTTCAGAGGTTGGATCAATGGGGCCTTCACCCGCGGGTTCAGTGAGGGGTTCAGCGGGTGGACCACAGAGTGGTTCTACGGACAGTTCAGCGGGTGCTTCAGCGAGGGGCTGGGCAGATAGAGCAGCGGGAGGATCACAAAGTGCCTCAGCAGAGGGTTCGGCCAGTGCATCACCGGGCTCCCCGCCGCCACACGTGCTCCGGGCCGCGCCGCCAGGGCCGAGTTCCGGGGGTGGAGCCGCTCCGCCGCCCTCCTCCGCCGGCCCTGCCTCCGCCGGCCCCTCGGCAGCGGGCTCGGCCCCCTCCAGCCGCTCCCCGCCCGGGCCCGGCGGCAGCACCACGGGCAGCGTGACCTGCAGCTGCCGCTGGGCCCGGTTGAAGGCGGCCCGCCCGCCGCTCTCGTCCACGTCGTAGGGGAGGAGGAGCCGCAGGCGGTAGGCGGGACGCTGCGAGTCCAGCCGCAGCTCCCGCCCGCGGATCTCCAGCTCCGCCTGCTCGGCAGAGCGCAGCAGCGGCAGCTCCACCGTCACCACCAGCTCCCGCGGCACCGGGCTGGGCGCCGAGTCGCGGCAGTGCCGGTAGTCCTGCAGGTCCACGTAGGAGCGGTGGCGGATGCTCCAGCGCGGCGTGGTGGGGCCGGGGGGCGGCGGAGGCGCGGCGGGCGAGGAGTCGCCGGCGGCGGGCGGCGGGGCAGCGGCGGGCGGGAAGGGGAAAGGCGGCAGCGGGGACTCTCCGTCGTCGGGCGGCTTTGGGGCGCCGCCGGGCAGCGGGGAGCGGATGACGGGCGCCTGTGGGACGCCCTTATAGGAGACTCCTCTTAGGACGGTGGCGTTGTTGCGGTCCAGCCGCACCCCGCATTGGCTC
Organism: Cyanoderma ruficeps; assembly: GCA_008694505.1. NCBI lineage: Eukaryota > Metazoa > Chordata > Aves > Passeriformes > Timaliidae > Cyanoderma > Cyanoderma ruficeps. Next base: position 50,625,339 of record VZDJ01007753.1, on the reverse strand, counting down.
TCCACGGCCTCCAGCGCCGTGTCGCAGAGCAGGCGGCGGAAGCGGGCGCTGCGGGCGGCCAGGCGGAGGGCGGCGGGGTGGAACACCACGTCGTACAGGAGGCGGCGGCGGCCGGCGGGGCGCAACTCCTCGCGGCCCGGGGCCAGGCTGTAGGGCAGCTCCCAGCGCTGCCCGCCGCGCTCGGCGCGGGCCCGCGGCTCTCCCATCAGCGCGTTGCTGCAGACATTGATGTAGCAGCGACGGGAGCCCTCCTGGCTCGTCCGCAGCACGAAGCCCGGTGTGGGGTGCACGAAGCGCACCTCCACGCCGCGCTCCCGCTCCAGCGCCGCCACCTCCTCTTCGTACAGCCGGCGCTGCTCGGGGTCGGTCAGCTCGGCCGCGAACTCTGCGAACAGCTCGCGGAACCGCTCGTCGCGGAAGGCGCGCCGGAGCCGCTCAGCCTCCTCGGCGCTGAGGTCCAGGTCGTGCAGCCGCCCCGCGCCCGCCATGGCCCCGGCACAGCTCGGCCCGGCCGGGAGCGCTGCTGTGGGGACGCCAAACAAGATGGCGGGCGTTGCTGTGGTGACGGTAAACAAGATGGCGGCGGCACGGCGGTTACTATGGAGACGGCAAACAACATGGCGGGCTGTCCCTCAGGGCCGAGGCCTCCATCATGGCCTCGCCTTTTCCTTCCCCTCAGTGGCTTCCAGCCATCCCCTGGCATCAGCGGGGTTGGTTTTCCACCTCAAAAGTTTTTGTTCCTTCCCCACCCCACAGCTCGGAGCTCCACAGATCCCCTCACAGAGCTCTTTTAAATAAATCCTCAGCAGTCCAGGAGCCAGCTCCCATCCCAGCCCTGCTGTTCCCTCAGAGCCCATATCCCACTGTCATTCCTCGTTCCTGCCCTGCCCATGCCAGCACAGCAGGCAAGGGGCTGTGAAACAGCTCCTGTGCTGAGGCTCCTCTCTGTTGCACACCTGGTGTGGACACTTCGGGGTAGCTCTACTCTGCTCTCCATGTCCACAAGCATCTGGAGCAGATTTGGGCTTAGTTTCACTCTTTCCCACTTTCCTCTGTCAAGATTTCCTCTTCCCAGCCTTCTCCAGAAATTCCGAAGCATCATGTCCTTGCTTTTAGCACTCCTTGTCCTGTCTTCGTAACACCATCTTCTAACAGGTGCTGCCATTATAAAAAAACCTCACAGATCTTTCCTGGGAATTTCCCAAAGGAAAATCCTACTCCCATTTCCTACTGCATTGCAGATAACGAGCTGTCCAAGTTCTCCTTATCTTTAATTCTTTTTTTTTAAAGATGCTCCTTTCCTTTTTGATACAGCTGGTTCCTCCACTTGCCTTTTTTATGCTTTGCTAATTATTTTTCACTCTTGACTTTACAACTTATCTAAACTGACACCAGTGTCTTTTCCTGTAAAAGTCCATTTGGGTACAAAACAAATCGGTTTTGACTTTGACATTTATTATAAAAAGTCCAGAATACATCATGAAACTAAGGCATATAAAAAATAGGAGCTGCAGCTGGCTTCACATGGGTTCACTGCTGTTTTTCAGTGCCACAGAAATTCAGAGTCCTTGAAGCTTGCTGAAAATACCAAAGAAAAACAGTATTTAGAATGTTTATTTTAGAAATATTTCAAAATGCTATTCCATTTCTTTATCTAGGGAAGACTTGATCATGTTTTCAACAATTTAAAGAATAAAGTATCTCATGGTGTGGTATTTTTTGTAGTCAAGTAGAAGTTAAATGGGCTGATCCATTATTAATTCCCTCAGAAGGCCTCTCCAACAAGGAGAAGATAAATTTATGCTTTTCTTAATGGGTTATACCATCATTTAAACAGGTGAATTTTCATCCATTTTAAGCCCTTTGATACATTTTAATACTTTCTTGGTGTTGCAGCTGACTTTTTTCCAGTCGGTGGAATGAATAAGTGCAGATTTAAAAATATGTGAAATCAAAGCCTGAAAGTGGCTTCTGGGCTTGATGATTATCACGAAATGAAGCAAAAATTGTTCCTAAATTTAATTAATTTATGTAACAACCATCATCCCCAGAAACAAATTGCTTCCCAATTGGGTCTGTATCATTGAAAATCAGGCAGTGCAGTCATCTCTCCTTTTACTTTTGGATTGTGCTTCCCATCACTGATATTTGTAATTTCTAAATTTATTGCTTTAGTTCTGGGCATTTGAATTTGTTACACTGCCTAAGTACGAAGTGTAAGTTAAACTGCTGGAACATTCAAATATTACCAATTTTCTGTGATTTCTCTCCTGACAATCAGAAGCTCAGCACACCACAAAAAATCCATTTACCTGTCTTCAACTGTCTTGTTGGAGGGGTAGAACACCTTGAAGGAAAATCCACTTCTGGGAAACGAACCCTGTGGAAGAAAAAAGGGGAGGGGGAAAAAGCCACATTTGTGTGAGGAAAATACAGTGGAAAACAGGGGGAAAAACCACATTTGTGTGAGGAAAATGCAGTGCAGGGAGGGAAACCCCACATTTGTGTGAGGAAAAGGGGGAGAAAAACCACATTTGTGTGAGGAAAAGGGAGGGAAAAACCACATTTGTGTGAGGAAAAGGGAGGGAAAAACCACATTTGTGTGAGGAAAATGCAGTGGGGGAAAACCACATTTGTGTGAGGAAAACAGTAGAAAAGGGAGGGAAAAACCACATTTGTGTGAGGAAAAGGGGGAAAAAAACCACATTTGTGTGAGGAAAATGCAGTGGGGAAAAACCACATTTATGTGAGGAAAATGCAGTGGGGAAAAAACACATTTGTGTGAGGAAAAGGGGAAGAAAACCACATTTGTGTGAGGAAAACGCAGTGCAAAATGGAGGGAAAAACCATATTTGTGTGAGAAAAACAGTAGAAAAGGGAGGGAAAAACCACATTTGTGTGAGGAAAACAGTGGAAAAGAGGGGGGGGGAACCACATTTGTGTGAGGAAAATGCAGTGGAAAAAAACAGATTTGTGTGGAAAAGGGGGAAAAACGCACATTTGTGTGAGGAAAATGCAGTGGAAAAGGGAGGGAGAACCACATTTGTGTGAGGAAAAGGGAGAGAAAAACCACATTTGTGTGAGGAGAGGGGGAGAAAAACCACATTTGTGTGAGGAAAAGGGAGGAAAAACCCACAATTGTGTGAGGAAAATGCAGTGCAGGGAGTGAGGAGGTTTGGATTCGTGTCTTACAGGGTTGATGCAGAGGCACTCGGTGTTGGTGACAGTGAAGGGGTCGTGTTTGTCAGCGGTGACCAGCACGTCTGGCACGGGATAAACCCTCAGGGAATAATCGTAGGCCCAGAACACGGGGCTGACGTACAGAGGCAGCGGGCTCAGGTGCCCCTGGGACAAAATGGTCTTTACAAACTGCAAAAAAAAAAATCAAAAACAAACCCAACACTTGGCTTGAAACTTTTGAAGTATTTACCCCCTGGGAGAAAATGGTCTTTACAAAATTGCAAAAAAAAAACCCCAAAAACACTTGGTTTGGAATATTTAGAGCTTTTATCCCCTGGAATAAAATGGTTTTTACAAACTGCAAAAAAACCCAAAAAAACAAACACCAGAACACCCCACAAACACTTGGTTTGAAATGTTTGAAGCATTTATCCCCTGGGATAAAATGATCTTTACAAACTGCAATAAAAAAACCAGAAAACCCCACAAACACTTGGTTTGAAAGGTTTGAAGCATTTATCCTCTGGGATAAAATGGTCATTACAAACTGCAAAAAAAGCCCCACAAATACTTGGTTTGAAATATTCGAAGCGTTTACCCCCTGGAATAAAATGGTTTTTACAAACTGCAAAGAAACACCACCCCACAAACACTTGGTTTCAAATACTTGAAGCATTTATCCTCTAGGATAAAATGGTTTTCACAAACTACCAAAGACACCACCACACAAACACTTGGTTTGAAACATTTGAAGAGTTTATCCTCTGGGGTAAAATAGTCTTTACAAACTGCAATAAAAAAAACAGAACACACCACAAACACTTGCTTTGAAATATTTGAAGAGTTTGTCCTCTGGGGTAAAATGGTCTTTACAAACTGCAAAAAAACCCACCAAAACCCCATAATTTTGAAACATTTATCCCCTGGGATAAAATGGTCTTTACAAACTGGAAAAAAACCTCCAAAAACACTTGGTTTGGAATATTTAGAGCGTTTATCCACTGGAATAAAATGGTTTTTACAAACTGCAAAGAAACACCACCCCACAAACACTTGGTTTCAAATACTTGAAGAATTTATCCCCTGGAATAAAATGGTTTTCACAAACTACCAAAAACACCACCACACAAAGACTTGGTTTGAAACATTTGAAGAGTTTATCCCCTGGGTTAAAATAGTCTTTACAAACTGCAATTAAAAAAACAGAAAACCCCATAAACACTTGGTTTGAAACATTTGAAGCATTTATCCTCTGGGATAAAACGGTCTTTACAAACTGCAAAAAAAAACCCCAAAACCCCCTAATTTTGAAACATTTATCCCCTGGGATAAAATGGTCTTTACAAACTGCAAAAAAATACAAAAAAAACCCAAAAACACTTGGTTTTGAAACATTCACCCCCTGGGATAAAATGGTTTTTACAAACTACAAAAAAACACCACCCCACAAACAACTGGTTTGTAATATTTAGAGCATTTATCCCCCGTGATAAAATGCTCTTTACAAACTGCAAAAAGAAACAAACCCCACCGACACTTGGTTTGAAATATTTGAAGCCATTTATCCCCTGGGATAAAACAGTCTTTACAAACTGCAAAAAAACCCCACCACACAAACCTTGGTTGGAAACGTTTGCTGCAAGCTCAGTTCGTTCCTGCACGTGCCAGTGTGTGTTAATAAAGAAGCTTTTTGTACATGTTTGGGGGTTTTTTGTATCTCATTCCTTCTGATTATTAAGGATTTCTAGAGTAAAGAGCTGCTCTTTCCTTTCTTGAGTTGTGGGGGGGTTTTAATACACAAAGGCCTTTTTAAAGCTCATCAGCCAGTATTTGAAGATGTCAGAATTCCCTCATCAATCAGACCCTCCAGGAGAATCTACTCACCTGTTCCTCCAGCCCAGAAAGTACCAACACTGCCAGAACTCTCATTTTTTTGGTTTTTATTTTCCTTAAGACCCACACTTAAAAAGTCTTTTCCCTGAACTGAAGAAATCTTTTGATTCCCAGATGATTTCCCTTTCTTAGTGACAAAATTTCCTTCAATTTCCCTCTCTCTTTTTTCTTTTTATGCTGATGGCTGAATTAAAATAGGCAAAAAAGGCAGAGGAAAAATAGAATATGCAAAAAACAACCCGCAGAAAGTGCTGCAAATCTACATTTCCTTCATGATTCCTTCCTGGAAAGCCCTGCATGAGGACAGGGAAGCGTCAGGAAATTAAAATGTTCCCACAAAACCAAAATACCTCAGCGTCCACGGGGGGGTGTTCACAGAGACAAAAACAGAGCTAAAACAACTTTCTGAGCCAAACAAACAAAAAAATCTCCTGTAAAATAAATAAAACCAGAGGCCATCCATCACTGCAATGAGCCAGGACTACCTGGATGGTTCTCATCCAATTAGATCAGTAAATCCCATCAGCTCCTGCTGTGGGTTCATTAAGGAACCACAACCCAGAGCACCGTGCTGATGTGTGAGAAGAGGAATTTCAATTCCAAGTGAGGACACAAAACAAGCAGATGAATTTTAGTGAAAGTGACCTGCTGCTTTACTGCAAACAGCACTGGGTAAACCCAACAAATCTTTAAAAAAATGGTGATTTGCATTAAAATTTGCCTTTAGGAATCAAGTGTTTCTTGGCGGGACATTGAGGGTTGGTGCACACACAGCTGGCTGCTCTGACTATCATGGTTTGAGTTATTTTGCTGTCAAAATGTAAAAAAAAAAAATAAAAATACTAAATGTATAAATCCTTCTTACAACCCCTCAGGGTTACTCACACAACGTGCCACGAGAATGAGGATCAGAGTCCCCAAAATCCAGCCCTGCTGATCAATAAAATGAAAAATCTTGGCACAAAGTGGTGGATTAGGCTCACTCACGTGGTTGGGAATGTCCATGTTGCTGCTTGGGAAGCGGACACAGTTCCTGCACATTTTGTTGACCAAATCTTCCCGAAAAATAATGATTTCTTGGGTGCAGTATTGAATCCTGAGTGGAAAAGAGCAGTGGAATTAATTTAAGGTTAACCTAAAAATGAGGAAGATGCATTATGAAGTTCTAATACAGCCAATTGAATGGAAATAATTCTTTCCCTTCTGATACAGGAAAAAACATGATGCTTTTGAGCAGGATTTTTATATTCAATATCCATTTTTTTAGCATTACTTCCTTTCTTCACTGTTTGTTTTTTACATCTTAATGCATTTAAAACTAGTTACAATTCGTGCAAGTGAAGAATCCTATTAATTTGAAAAAAATTTAAGGCAGTTTTTCCCCAAAATCTGTAGTTTTGAAAATCTTTGTAGTTAAAAAAAAATATATATATAATTTTAAAAATAGCAGCTACACAGTTACCTGCAGGGATTCGTGGTGAAAACTGAAAATGGCACCAGCTGTCTGAATTCCTGAGTGATATTTTCAGCCAGGGGGGGTCTAAAATGAGTAACAGTGGTTTCAACCAAGGCTCTTACCATCTTTACCTCCAATTTCACTCAAAATTCCAAGGTTTTGAGGAAGTGAAGCGAACTGACCTTGGTAAAATAGAACCAGGCCCAGGATCTTCAGGACCAGGGACAAACACAAATCGACTGCTGCAAAAAAAAAAAGAAAAAAAAAAAAGTTCAACAAATCTCTTTTATATAAACTGATCCTAAAAACTGGGTCTGATGTTCTGAATTTAGAAGAGCAGGAGCCAGGAAAGTATTCCAGGGAGAGACCTTGGCTCCCTCATTAGCAGTATCCATGCCCAAGCTATTCTAGATAAAAATCAAACTTATCCTGCTCCCAGACAAACCTGCAGGCCTGTTACAAAACCAGCTTTTTTATCTGATCACAGCTGGCTCACAAGACGGAGAAAATAGGGTAATTCTCAGCTTCTTCAAGAAACTAAAGGCTTCACAAAATCAAGAGATTTCCCCTCGCTCTGTACCTTTTATGGATGCTGGGATGTTCACATATAATATCTGCCAGAGCCTTCAAAGAACCTGGGAAACACAGGACACACCACCTGGTTAGGAATAAACACACCTTGGGTGGTTCAATCCCCCCTGTGCTGCAGTGCACTTTAAAAAGAAGGGTTTATTTTCTGCTCTCTTCATTTGTTTGTTTCATCGTTATTTTAATTCAATGCACCGTGTCTGGCTGTTTATAAGGACTTCCCTACCTTTCAGGGACTGGATTTGATTTTTGCCATATGGTGCAGATGAAAAATTTCCACAGAAGAAAAAGCAGGTGGGAGGTGCAGAGGAATAACCTGGGAAAAGAGAGGATTTGTTAGTGTAGCCATTCACTCCAGCATCTTCCAGCATTCAGCCCATTCCAGGAAAAGCAGCAACTGAAACTGCACTCCAAGCTCTGCTGCTATTAATACACCTGACTGATTTTCTTGATCCAGCCTGGTTTTAGCTCCAAAAGGTGGTGGCAATGTACAAATGTCACTTTGAGGGAGCCCTCTGGCATTTTCAGGCTGAGATCCAGCAGTGTTTGTGTGTATCCAACTGCTGACCCAGCCAGAGAATTATACAAAGTGCAATTATAATGAATAATTCCCTTTTAAAATGCATTGTTGCCTTCGAGAGGAAAACAGCAAGCAGGCAGCACTGGATTGCTATTAACCTCCATGATCATTCCAATTTAAGGGCTCTCCCAACATCCAATTCCCCCTCTGGCATTATAAAGCAACAGTAACTGGAATTGCCTGAGCAGTTTGAGGATCTGGTGAGTGCTCACCCATCACCCACTTCAGAGCAAAGGGGGGGAAAAAAAGAAACCTGATTCCCATCCCTGAAATAAAAATAGAAACAGCTACTCAGGCATTCATCTCACATCCCAGTTCCTCTCCATTTCCCTGACACACAGAATCACACTTGGATTTACTTCACTGGTTTTCAAAGGGGCTGGTAAACAGAACAGAATTGCTTATCCCAGAGAAATGCCTCATCAATATTTTTCCTTGCTCTCGCCATCAGCTGCTCGTTTAGTTTATAATTAAGAAGGTTATCACTTGCCTGTTCAAGTCTCAAAATAGCAAGTGCAAGGTCTGCATCTATCCCTGCCAGGTGAGCTCAGCACACCAATCCCACTGACCAAAGTCCCTTTCTGCCCTCAGCACCTGCACTCCTGGACAGGCCCAGCTTGCCCCCAGGATCTGCCAGCTCTGATCCAGATTCTGAACTGGTTCTGTAACTCCACAAGACTCTGCTCATTGGTGTCCAGTTCCCTTTTGGTGAGGAGCAGCTTCCCACCCTGAATTCTGTGTTGTTTTTAAACCAGTCGCTCTCTCACACTTCCATTCTGCCCGAGGCAGGAGGCACAAGCTGTTCCAAAACTGCTGCCATACAAAGGAGCAATTCATAAACGCTTGTTTGTCCCGGTGTTGTCCACGTTACTGATCCCAGAATCCTGGAATGGTTTGGGTGGGAAGGGACCTTAAATCCCACCCCACTCCAACACCTTCCACTGCCCCAGGCTGCTCCAAACCCTGTCCAAGCTGGCCTTGGACACTTCCAGGGATCCAGGGACAGCCACAGCTTGTCTGGGAATTCTATTCCAGTCCCTCCCCTTCTTCCCATCCAGGAATTCCTTCCCAATATCCCATCCATCCCTCTGGCAATGGAGAGCAACATCCATCTCTCTGAACTAAGGAGTTGTCTTTAAGCTAAGCCCAGCAAGAACTTTCAGGAGCAAGGGAAACGTTCTTATCACAGCCCAGAAAATGGCTGCTGGTCAAAACACTATTTGCACTGAGAATTTATGGAAAGAAGCCACGAAAACAAGGTTTAGAACAAGGTTTAGAGCGGCAGCAATTCTCACCCACCCGAAAACATCGTGCGAAGCTTTTCCAGCACTTCAGCTTGGTCCAGCCACACATCGGACACAAACACAAACATGGCATCTTCGTTCTCCTCCTCCAGCTGCTTCAGCTTTGCAGAAGCCTTCACTGATGATGAGGAGGGCCCTCCAAAGAAGTTGATATTCCCATAGAAGGCTCTGCACCATTAAAATGCTCCAGTTAGGATCCCAGAACGGTTTGGGTTGGAAGGGACCTTAAAGCTCATCCCATTCCAGCCCCTGCCCTGGGCAGGGACACCTTCCACTGTCCCAGGGATCCATTCCCTCAGCAACAAGGAATTTATCATTCCCATGGACCAGCTACCTGGCCCTGCAACTGAGAAGGGCTTACATCCCAATTTCCATTAATATCCAGAACCCAAAGGCTTTTGGAAGGGTTTTCCTGCCAACATTACAGGTTTTAGTGCCTGCAAGTCCCAGAATTGCTTCCTTAAAATGATACTTATTTTAAAACATTTGGAGAGGAGGAAAAATAACATACTTGAATGTCAGAGAAATCACAAAATAACAATGATCTTACTTAGAAACCCATAGGAAAACATGGAGTGAGGCTGCCAAAAGTCACTTTTTGTACCTCGTGGTAGCAGAAGGCTCAGTGGGCGGAAATCCAAAAGCGTTCACATGAAAAACTTGATCTTCATACCAACCTAGGAGGGGTTGGGAAACAGCAAAATAACCCTAAAGTTCCTCTCACAGCATCATGTCCTAGACATTAGTCAGAGAGTTGGCAGCTGTGCTGCACTGCCAGTCCCAGCCTCCATCAATCCCTCTCTTGTGGCGGCTCCACAGAACCAGAGCACGGGATGATCCACATGGAAAAAGGGCTGAGCAAGAAATCAGCTTTTTTTTTAAACCCCAGCCACTCCTGTGCATGGATTTGCTGCACAGCCACATGAACAACCCCCTCAAGCCAAGGAGGAGGAATGCAGGGGAACAGGAATCATTCTGTCCTGGAAGGGTCCCCATCCAACTGCTCCTTGTCTCAAATCCCACTGTTGAGAACGGAAAGAACAGGGTGATGATGTTTATTTATCCCCACTTCTCATTTCTGCTCTCAACTTCTACTTACAAACATAAAACACACTAGAAAACAGACTGAGATCATGAATCTTGCACAGAGAACATTCTGCATACAGAAATAGCCCTTTTTTTTTTTT
>VZDJ01007753.1:50571000-50615146 GCA_008694505.1 Cyanoderma ruficeps | reverse complement strand
TTTTTTTTTTTTTTTGCTAAAACAAGGCTCCAAAACTGCAAGTTCTTACATCATCCTAATGAGAAGCCTCATTAAAGCTTTGCCAGCACAAAGCAGCATTTTCAGATTGTTAAATCATTCCTTTGGTTGTTCCAGGCTGTCTTCCTAATCCAGTCATGACTTCTCTAAGCCTGCTGGGGCCAATCCTCAAAGCTGCTCCAGACCCTCGCATGCCCCCAACAGCCCCAAATTCCTCCTCCCTGCCTCCAGAGGTCACAGCAAAAGCTGAAGGCCAAAAACCTCAGTCACAAACTCACTGATGGTCACCAAAATGACACTCCTCTGCTCAGCCACATCTGTAATCAATTAACAGAATAATTTATTACAAGCTAAAAAAGAAACCCAGCCTGCTTTACCTTCTGCCAGAACAAAGCAGGACTCGGTGTATAACCCGCTGTGGAACTGGTGCAGGAAGGTTAAGGAATGTATTTTTTCTTACATTTCAAGCAGGTTTTTTAACCAAAATTTGCTTTCCAGCTGGTGTAATAGGTTGGGACAGCACTGAAAGTTCACAGGCTGCCTGCAGAGCCTGGAAATTCCCTGGTACCTGAGCAGGTAAGTCCAGAGGGAGCCCAGGAACTGGAACAGGCTCTGCTTCCACGGGGAGGAAAAGTGACCACGGCCAAGAGAAAGGCAGGAGCTGCAGCAGCCAAGGAATTGGAAATGAAGGAGAAAGAGAGAGCTGCAACTCTCAATGAACAATTTTTAATGCCCAGCATTGATTTACTGTTCAATTTAAATTGAAATTCCTCCAGCTCTTCCACCACAGCAAAAGGATATTGCTTTACTAAGGTCCAGCTGGACCACTCCTGTGGGGTCTTCTAGGAAATATTTCCCCTAAAAAACAGGATTCATTGATAAAGCAAAATATACCAAACACACAAATGCTCCCATCAGAAGCAGCTATCAGTCAGCATTTAGAAATAATCTGGCTGGGTTTAATGTTTTAAGCTGGCAAGAATTTGAAAATAATGTAGTTTATAGTAAATGTATCTCAGCAGCTTCCCTGGGAGCAGCTGCAGTTGGGGTTGCTGGTGCTTCCCTCCCTAAAATCACAGTCCAGGGCTTTGGCAAGTCCAAACTCAGCAACTGGAGGCTCCAGCCTCTCAAGAAGGGACATGCCAAAAAATCCCAACTGCTTCTGGTTGCCGACATAAAAACTTTACAGAGTGAAGACAAAGAAAGACATTTTCCACACACACTGGCACCCACTGCTTGTGGAAAGGGCTCTTAGAATGGGTCAAGTGGGAGATAATTTAAGTTTTCTCGTTTTTTCATGGATTATAGCACTGGGTGAGCAGTGATCAGAGACTCCACAACAAACAGGAACTCACCTCCTTGAGCTGAGTGATCATCCCAAGCACAATCACTTCTCCCACTTTAGCTGTGTTGCCCAAGAGAGTTTCTACCGTCTTCAGCTGGGATCAAAGGCAAAGAATCCGGTCAGAATTAAATCAAACTCTCCAGGTGCCTTTTCCCAAGCAAGACAAAGCCCCACACAGGACATGGTTTTACATAAACACACAAATGAGCCAGAGGATACAGGCTCATTACCAAAATAATTCATATTTCTGAACGTGGCTTAGGAGAAGATTCCCAATAATGGCTGCTAGCATAAAGAACTGCTGTGATTATTTGGATTAAAAGTGGAAAGAACTCCCATTTTTTACCTGGAATTTGCTCTTGCTATCATCAGGGTGAGCAGCAACGGGTGAAGGAGTGAACAGCTCGTGTCTGTGAGTCCTCTGCAGAAACCAACATTGAAGCCGTTCAGTTTAAAAACAAACGAGCCCTGTCAAAAAGCCAGTTTGCTCCCAGCACCATGCCAAACACTTCAGAAAGTTCTTCCTCTATTTCATCCAGCAACCCTTCATAATTCAGCCCCTTTGACAAGAATCTGCTTCCAAGAAACAGATGATCAATAACGCCAGATAATAAAACCGAGCCTAAAAAATGCACCGGGTGGGTAATAAAACCAAACCTAAAACAAGTGTCAGGGAGTGCTAAAAGAAGTTATTTGTGACAAGCTGTGAGGCACAGGGGTGCAGGGGCAGGATGGATTTTTGGCAGGAGAGGTGGGATCCATCCCTGACCTGCTGGAGGATGGAGTAGCGCTCCCGGAACAGCTCTGCCTTGTCCCTGGCAGTCCCAAATAAACTCGGCCCGGGCAGGTCAGTCATGGACAGGCTGCGAGGAATTAACACAATCACAATTTAAAAAAAAAAAGGGATATTCCACACCAGCAAAATGGTTTACTGATCTAAAAGGTCTGGGAGGCTGTAAAAGCTACACCAGGATTTAGGAACTCCGTGAGGGACATTCCTGCTGAGGAATTCCTGTGTTTCTGCATTTCTACATCCATGTCACTCCCCTCTGACCCACAGGCCTTGAGATTCATCCTTCCACCCAAAGAGTCCTCTGCAGTTATGCCTTTAAGCAGTTGTGGACAAAAGCATCATTCCTCCTGATCTTAATTTTTCTTTTCTACCATTTGGAGCTCTCCTTAGAAACCTCCCCCCAGAGCTGCAAGATACAGACTAAGAAATAAATACAGGCAACAGACAGATCAAATTTATTACAAAAATAAATTCAAACAGCCCAATGTGAGAAAAGAAATAACCTCAAGCTACCTTTAGTGATGTATGTCCTTAGCCTCCCTGTCCTTTTTATTCATTAGCTAGCATAAACTTGGTTTATGGCCTTAAACATTTATTACTTTTCCCACTCAGGCTTCAGCCGAACAGGGACGAGTGGGAAAGATTAAAACCAGACTTATCCTATAGAAACAGAGAACAGGAAGTGCTTGGAACTTAAAATATGGGAGACTTACGGCAGAAACTTCTTCCTTTCTGAATTATAAATGTAACGTGGGATGTCAAAGGCGCCGATGACGTTGAAAACATTTTCTCTGAAATAAGAGCAGTTACAGAGTTAACTGAGCGTTACCTTGCAACCAAAACCACTCTGTGATTCCACCAGGTGGATGAAACAAACTAACAAATATGCTGGGTAAAATGACATTTGTTTTGCTCATTGTCACTGCCATTTCTCTGTTTCATATTCTATTTTCTGTGCTGTTTTCTCATGCATCTTCTGGTTAAATAATTAAGAAGACTTGTCCCTGTGATCTGTAGAGCTTTTCCCTTCAGGACTCTGCACTGAGAATCTGTACAAATGGATGTCTCTTCACTTCTGGAGCAAAAAAAAAACCCCACTACATTAAGTATAAAAAAGCACCACAAAGTCAAGTGATACTCAAACCATCTGCATCATAAAGATTCCAACAGCAAGGAGCAAAGTTAAACCCAAATTTTCTCCATCCTGAGAGGCTGTGGGATGACAGGACCTAATTGACATGCCCAGCAAACCATCTCCTTTCATGCTTTGCCTCATGAAAGAAAACCCATCCATCAGCATCACAAAGTCCTCAGAAACTCCAGTAATTGCTCCACACTTTGTTATCACAGAAGGGAAATCATTCAGGGCTTCAAAACACCAAACAAAAAAAGCAGGAGCAGCTACCCCAGAGGGAAAACTTTTCCAAAGTGCCTTCAGAGAAGAAAGGAACAAAACCCACCTGAGATAACTTTCACACAGGGCAAAGCAAATAAAGCACGGGAGAGAAATGTTGGTTAATATTCAACCTGTGGCACACAGCACACACAACCCCAGAGAGAATTCCAGAAAGTCAGGTTATATTCAGAACCCCCTGGAGGCCCAGCCACGAGAACAAAGACTCCAAGGAACAACCTGGAGCAAAGGCAGCGCCAGGAAGGCAAAAGCACAGAACAATGACTGCACGTGGAGCTCTGCAGAAAATGCAGAAAATGCAGAAAATGAATGGCTCTGGCATTCACTTCCCCAGGAGGAACAAGGAAATGACAGCAGCTCCCAGAACTTGCAATCAAATTTAAAATGTCACCCTACATGGCCTCATCCGGGGCCCGGCTGCATTCCTGGACAGCGGCTTCCACCACGGGCTGCTCGATCATATTGGATGACACTGGAAAGAAAAATCCCAAAAATTAAACCTGCAGCCAAGAGGGAAGTGGGCCTCCAATATTTCGTATAAAATGGCTGAGTCTCCTCACAGGAATACACACAAATAATACATGTTTTCTGTAATGACACGTGGATGGATCAGTTAATGCTGCCACTAAAAGGACACATTCCTGGGGAAAAAATATCCCACACTCACTGTGCCCACCCTGAATTCCCTAAACATGGAGAACAAGACAATTATAGTCCATGCAAAGCTGCCAAATATATCACAAATGTGTTACAGCTGAGCTATCACATTCTGGAGGTTAATTTGCTTCCAGAGCATTGCTGCCATAAGTATTCCAACACAATTCTGGGAACGGGCACATTGTTGTTTTCATGCATTTAAACTGATGACTGAAATTAGTTTGAAGGTCTCCCCACCCTCACAGGTAAGATTTCCTTCAAAATATCCCATTTAACCATGCCCTCTGGCAGTGGGAACCCATTCCCTGTGTCCTGTCCTTCCATGTGTAAATAGTCTCTCTCTGTTTTAATATTTAAAATTATAGTTTGAGGTATAACAACGTCCATACAAACTTCTAGTAACTGGAAAACTTTACTACTCTTGGAAAAGTCAGGATATTCTGCACTGCCAACTCTTTAAATGGCACAAATGTCTCCTGCTGACATTGCAAACTTCGGCGTTCAACCAAAATAAAAGGCCAAAAAACACATTTATCTCGATCAACCCTTCACACTACGACGACACCCCAGTGCCTCTGCTGCCAGTAACTGTCTTTGTCTCGATAACATCAGAAATGGCAGGAAAACCGGCTCAGGAAAAAGACATTGTTTACTTACAAGACTGTTTTTCAACTGCGTCGATGACATTTTCAATTATGTCGTCAAGTTCTCCCTCACTGGTGGACTGGAAAGCTTCAGTGAGATACTTCAGGGCATCCCTGATCCCAGAGGAGAAAGCACAAAAAGGAATTAATATTCAACAGTTCGCACAGACCGGGCTGATTTTGGCAGGTGTGCACACCATCACCGCACGGCTCGTGGTTAAAAAGCAGAAATGATTAGTACTGCATAACAGCACCTTGGTTCAAGACAAAGAAAAAAATCACTGGGATTGAAAATATCAGAGAAAGGAAGTGGAGAAGCTCAGCTTCACACAGAAAATTCCATGTTGGAAGGGAATTCTGGAGACCATGTGGTCCAACCTTCTCCTGGAGGCAGGGCTGGGGTTGTCATGTCCAGGGAGGGAGATTCCAGCACTTCCCGACTCCACCAACTTCAAAGTTTAATTACTATTACAATGAAGAATTAAATTAAACTTGTGCCCGTTGTCTCTTGTCGCTGTGCATCCTTGAGGACACTTCTCACTTTTTGGAAGACTGGAATTAGCTCCTCATGAATCTTCCCTTCTTGAGGCTAAAAAAGCCCCAAATCCTTCACATCCTCTCCATGTCAGGATCTCTGACCCTCTAACCATAGAATCCCAGAATGGTCTGGGTTGGAAGGAACCTTAAAGCTCATCCCATTCCAACTCCCTGCCATGGGCAGGGACACCTGTCCCAGTTTGCTCCAAGGCCCATCTCACCTGGCCTTGGACACTTCCAGGGATCCAGAGGCAGCCACAGCAAATCTGGGAATTCCATCCCAGTCTGTTCCCACCCTCCCAGCCAGGAATTCCTTCCTAATCTCCCATCTATCCCTGCCCTCTGGCAGTGGGAAGCCATTCCCTGTGTCCTGTCCCTCCATCCCTTGTCCCCAGTCCCTCTCCAGCTCTCCTGGAGCCCCTTTAGGCCCTGGAAGAGGCTCTGAGCTCTCCCTGGAGCCCTCTCCTCTCCAGGGGAACATTCCCAGCTCTCCCAGCCTGGCTCCAGCCCTTGGAGCAGCTCCATGGCCTCTGGACTCATTCCAGCATCTCCACATCCCTCTCATTTTGGACTCCAAACCTGGGTGCAGCCCTGAAGCCGGGATGTCACCAGAGCTTCCAGCTCCTCCTGCTTCCCTCACACCACGGCCTCCAGCCCAGGACCACCTCAAACAGACCCCACGGGATCTGCTCCAGTTTATCAGTATCTTTGAAAATTTTAATTCTCAATAACACAAGATTTAGAAATCCAGTTCTTCCCTCAACCTTAGAGTATCTCATTAAAGACAACAATTTTCTTATTAATGTCATCTGTTGGCCAACCAAACTGGAATTTTGGTGATCAGCCCGACCTTTGAAATGTCTCAGCTCATGAACTGTGGAGTCGGGAGTCGTGGAGTTGTGCTCCTCTCCAATGAAAGTATCAGGGCACTGTCCAAAATAATCACATCCTATCCACAACAGAATTTAATTTATATTAACACATGAGAAAGAAAGGGAAAATAAGAGAGATGGGAGACCCAGTCTCTCATAAACCACAACATCTTCCACTGCAAGCAGGAATCTCTTTTCATTGACCTTGGCATCTCTAAATAACACATCCTATTATATATGGAAATACACCATTCCTGTCTTTGGAAATGCCATTTCTTCCTCCAGCAAAGAATGCTGAGCAAGTGGAGCTCGGAAAGAGATCCCAGAGTTGTCAGGGCCAGAGGCAGACAAAAAAACTCAACCAAACACCCGGCACCAGCATCAGGGAGGGCTCCAGGGGGAGACCATGGGCAGCCTTTGGTGGCACCCACGGTCATGAAAGGGATGGACGGACTATGGAAGGAAGGGGCAGCAGCAGGACAGGCAAAAGATGACTTTGGAGGAGCCCCGATGCGGGGGGGGAAGGAGGAAGAGGCGGGAAAGGCAGCAGCACATCCCGAGCAGGCGCCGCGGCGGATGCGGAGCGGCCCCGACCCCATCCCGGACCGCCGGGACCGATCCCCGCGGGCGGAGCAGGGTCCCGAGCAGGGTCCGGAGCGGGTCCGGAGAAGGAACCGGCCCAGCGCTACTCACGGGCGCAGGACGAGCCCCCGCAACCGGAACGCGGAGCTGAGGCGGCGCCGCAGCCGCTCCGGCTCCATGGCGGCGATGGCGCCAAAAGCGGCCGGGCCGCCCCCTCAGCCCGGCACGGCCCCGCCGCGGGAGGAGCCCGGCACGGCCCCGCTCGGCCCCGGTGGGGACGGCGCTGGTGCGGGACCCGGCCCGGGGCAGCCACAGCGCGGGGATTGCCCCCTGAGCTGGGGCACCGCCAGTCCTGAGGGCAGCTCCGGGCCACTCGTGACAGGAGACATGGAAGGGCTGGAGCGTGTCTGGAGAAGGGAATGGAGCTGGGAGCGGTCTGGAGCACCAGGAGAGGCTGAGGGAGCTGGGAAAGGGGCTCAGCCTGGAGAAAAGGAGGCTCAGGGGGGACCTTGTGGCTCTGCACAACTCCCTGACAGGAGGGGACAGCCGGGGGAAGCTCTGCTCCCAGGGAACAGGGACAGGAGGAGAGGGAACGGCCTCAGGTTGGACATCAGAAGGAATTTCTTCATGGAAAGGGTTGTCCATCCCTGACACAGGCTTCCAGGGCAGTGGTGGAGTCTCCATCCTTGGAAAGACTTAAACACCATGTGGATGTGGCATATGGGGACATGGGGCCGTGGTGGCTTTGGCAGACTCCATATTCATAGAGGGCTTTTCCAACCTAAACAATTCCCTGATTCCATAAAATGCATTTGCTGTGACTGACACAAGTTGCCCAATACAATCATCCACGGTATCACTTTGTTCCTTGACAAGGTATTGTACCTCCCAATATTTCTCCCTCCTCTTTCCCTGTAGGCCCAGCACAGGCTCCTCTCCATCTCCAGTACTCCAGGGTCTCTCCCACTTCAGATTTTCTTGCCACAAAACATCCATCAAATACATCTGGCTGTGAATTGGTCCTGCAAGCACAGGATCCTCTCCAGGGCTGTTTTTACACAATCACAGCATCCCAGAATGGTTTGGATGGGAAGAGACCTTAAAACTTATCCCATCCCACCCCCTGCCATGGGCAGGGACACTTTCTACTATGCCAGGCTGCTCCAAGCCTCATCCAACCTGGCCTTGGACACTTCAGGGAATCCAGGGAAAGCCACAGTTCCAGGATTGTGGGGTAGCTGCCTTCTCTCCACATGAAAAACACCTGATAGCTCATTCAAACACTCATCCCCATCTCTCACAGTACTGCTTGATTCCACGCAAGGCTCACAAAGCAACCCTTGAAAGAGAGTTTGATCGGAAAACTGCAGGGATTTAAAGACAGACAGAAAATGTCAGCTATTTTCTATAGCCCATTCT
Source organism: Cyanoderma ruficeps (assembly GCA_008694505.1). Taxonomy (NCBI): domain Eukaryota; kingdom Metazoa; phylum Chordata; class Aves; order Passeriformes; family Timaliidae; genus Cyanoderma; species Cyanoderma ruficeps. The sequence continues at coordinate 50,606,865 of VZDJ01007753.1, read as the reverse complement.
CAACTGCATAGTTTATAATCGCTCCTCATCGGGGGAGTGAGCTCATGGGTGAAGCTGCTGCTACTCTCTTCAGACAAAGAGCTGCCATTTGACAGGTCTCAGCTATTTTGGCAGGAAATATGATTCACTTCTCATCGCAGGCATGCAGCTAGGTGCAAATTATAAGCCCAATTCTTACATAAGTACCATCATTTGCTAAAATTACTGCTTATTCTCCTCCTGAGAAAACCTGATCTTGCCATTCAGCTCCTGTCTCGCCACATGAAGGAAGGTGCACCTGGAGAAGGGATGTGCCCCTCGTCCAAAAATAGTTTTCTCTAAAGCCATGACCAAACAGGGAATGTAAAGCGTTACATTCCTACAGCATCCTGCTGGATTTGGGGGCTCTCTTAGGCTGCCTGGAGCCTCCCACCAGAGATATAAAAGTATTCCAGCATGAGCTGCAGACTTGTGTTTCACTGAGCCATCTGGAGCTCTGCAAGCCATGCCCAGATCTTTGTCTCCATCACCTTCCGTGGCTTTGCTGGACATCACAGCAGCTGGAGAGAGCCCAGTGGTTTGGGATCAGCCAGCGTGGATCTACCTGGATCCATGGAATTGTTTTGTTACACTGACAAAACAGCTCATTTTCATGTCTGTCACTGCTCCACTGGCAAAATCCCATCTCCCAAGACAGCACATTGCAGCTCTCTGACCTAGAGATCTATAGATAGAGTTTCTCTGCTTCCCATGGGGGTTTTTTTACCTCTTCCAAATGCTGACTCCTGCATTTTAACCACCATCCCAATGCACCATCAGTACACTGCCTCATTTTAAAAGTTCAGGACAGGTGCTGATCTCTGTGTCACCACTGAGAGAACACCTGGAGCTGTGCCAGGGCAGGTTTAGGTTGAATTTCAGGGGAAGGTTGCTCCCCCAGAGGGTGCTGGGCACTGCCCAGGCTCCCCAGGGAATGGGGACATTCCCAAGGCTACAGAGCTCCAGGAGTGTTTGGACAGTGCTGCCAGGGATGCCCAGGGTGGGATTTTTGGGGGGTCTGTGCAGGGCCAGGAGCTGCACTGGATGATTCTTGTGGGTCTCTTCCAATTCAGAAGATTCTGTGATTAATATTAGCAGCTTATGAATGTGAATAATAACATCTTGCTTCCTAGATCCAACAGAGGAAGTGTATGTCCTACTGTCACAAGAAAATCTTTACAATTACTTTCTGGTGCCCTTCTATAAAATGCTAAAGTGCACATTTCTCCCAAGTTCTACTCTACTATTTCTGCAGAGCTGTACCTGTTTTATTTTGAATTCCATTAATTCCAGCCAGACAGAGAGTTCAGCTGGAACTGACTCAGTTGTTGATAAAACAGAGTAAGAACTGGAACTGTCCAACTGTTTAATTAATACCAGCTGCTGTTTCTGGCAGGAGCGTGGCTTGTCTCACCTCCAGAGAGACAGGAAGGTCTGCTGTGCTTGTATTATCACAGAATCCACAGGATCATGGAATGGTTTGGGTTGGAAGGGAACTTAAATCCCATCTCATTACACCGCTACCATGGGCAGGGACATCTTCCATATCCCAGGTGCTCCAAATCCTGTCCAACCTGGCCTTGGACACTGCCAGGGATCCAGGGGCAGCCACAGCGTCTCTGCAGCAGGGCCTCCCCACCCTCACAGGGAGGAATTCCTTCCCAATATCCCACCTATCCCTGCCCTCTGGCAGTTTGAAGCCATTCCCCCTTGTCCATCACTCCATGCCCTTGCCCGAAGCCTTAAATATCCCGTCCCGCTTTGGGGCCCAGCTCCTCCCTCCCTTCTTGCCCTGTGGTTTGTGTTTAGCTCTCTTATTCTCGGCGCTTCTTTCCTCCTCTCGCGCACATTATTCACATCCTCCCGCATTATTCACATCCTCCCGCACGGTTCGTTCCGCCTCACACCTCAGCCCGGCACTGCTGCCCGGGACCGGGGACAGCGCGGTGCTCCCCCGTCCGCTCCCATCCCGACCCGCGCCGGGTGCCGCCCCACACTTTGGACCCTCCTGGCTTCCCGTCCGCCCCAGGGGAGCGACCGGCGGCGGAGCCGCAGCTTCACCCGGAGGAGGCGGTGGCGGGACGCGAGCCCTGAGGCAGCCGAGCCGCTTCCTCCTCCTCCCTCCTCCTCCTCCTCTTCCTCCCCCCCCAAGATGGCGGCGGACCCCGCGGATCAGTTCTGCGTGGCCGAGGAGCGCAGCGGCCACTGCGCCGTGGTGGACGGGAACTTTCTCTACGTGTGGGGAGGATACGTGGTAAGGCGGGCTGGGGGGGTGCGGGGGAGCCGGGAAAGAACGCCGGGAGCGGGCTCCGGGCGCGGGGAGCGGAGCTCCGGGCGGGGCAGGGAGGGGGGGGTCGGTCCCCCCGCCGCCCCTCAGCCCTCGGCGGGCGCCCGGGGCCGCGGCGCGGGCGCTGATTGGCTGCGGCGGCCGCGCGCCGTTCGAATGGCGGCGGGAGGCGCTGAGGGGACGGCGAGGATGGCGCTGAGGGGATGGCGGGGACGGCGCTGAGGGGATGGCGGCGACCACTCCGGTCGCCTCGTCCCGCCGCCCTTTCCCTGCGCGGGGAGACCGCGATCAGCGCCCTCCTCCTGCCCCGTTTGCAGGCGCCTCCGTCACGGGGCACGTGTGGGGAAGGGCTGGTGGAGCCGGTTCGCTCCCGTCCCCTTCCAGCGCGCCCTTCGTTCCTCAGCGCGCAGAGCGCGTCTCCCTTCAAGCCTCAACGGCTTTAATTTGTGGCTCAGCTTTTCCGTGGTGTAATACATGTTCTCGCTGCCGAGTCCCCGCGTTTTTTTATTTATTGTGGTGCTTATAGTGTTTTCCTCCCGTATAAAGCGCTGCTGTCACCTCAGAAACAAGCTGTTGGCAGACTAAACCCCGCCCTTCTGTGTGTGTGGTTTTGTTTTCTTTTCTTTTTGTTTTTCATAAAAAGGACACTTCTGGTTCTGTCATAAGTACCCGTATCTTTTAACTCTATGAACTCAATCCAAAAGGGAGCTAAGAATGATACCACGTTAAATACAACCACTTAGTTTTACCTGTTGTTTTTCTGTTTATGTGTTCATCTTGTCTGTCTGGGCACATTGGCCATAAAATTGAAAATACCTGTGCTTGGCGTAATTCCTGGTCTTGATCAGGTGGGAAGTGTAATTTCTATAAAGATATTTCACATTCTATGTATATTTTTTATAGGATAAAGTAACTTAAAAATGTTCAAAGCCTGTCCTTCCGTACTCAAGCAAAGTACTCTAGTGGGAGACTCCTGGATTTAAACTCCATAATACTCTGCATAACTAAATATCCCCTAAATCATTGGTCATCTTTAGTAGTTTTTATGCTCTGGTCTTTAAAACTGAGGTTGAACTAATGAACACAAACAATGTTTTCAAAGGTTTTCTAATTAAAAAAATTGTGCGTTTGTGGCACATTTAAAACAGACAACGTATATGAAGTTCAGCAGATCAACTTTGCAAGTGTCCTTAGTAGTTTCGCTTATTTATCTGTTGAAAATATTATGAAAATATTGCTCTATAAGCAATATTGCTCTATAAGCAGCCCTTTACCCAGATAAATCGTTTTTTTCACGTGTTGCTGGTGGACTCCTGCCCAGCAAACTTTATTTTTGGCAGCAGCGTGTTTGCCCAGAGCTGGTTCTGGAGCAAGTGCTCGACCTCTGACACATCCAGATTAATCTGAGTCAACTTGTGGCACGTTGCAGAAGCTGCCAGGAGTGTGTAAGAGCAGAGCAGAGGTACCTGGCAGAATAAATGTACCAAAAATGGGATGTGCCTGCCTGCTTGGCACCTGGCAGAGTGAGAAAGTCATAATAAAACACTGTTCGAAGTCAGCAATATCAGTGACCGAATTGTCACTAATTAAATTTTAGTTTTGCATTCAACTGCTTCACATTCATGTGATTTTGAGCCAGTTTTTATTTATTTACTGACTCTGGCTGCTTACTCACTGCCAGGCTTTAATTTCTTTCTAGTGCCAAGGCAATAATTAATGCTGTACTTGTTACTCACCATGAATACTGCATTTTTTTGGGGCTTCCTCTCCTGTTTGTTGTTTTTCCTCATCATTAGCTCCCAAATTATTTTTCTCTCTTAACGACCTCTGTCATTAAGGGAGTCTTCATAAATCTTTTTTCCGCAGAAGAATTAATTTGCTCCTTTATATTTGACATCTCGGTCTTTCAGCTTACTGCTGCAAGTAACTTTTTGTGTTTTCAGTCCAGTTTTTATATTCCATTTTTTATTCTACAGTTTTTCACTATGCCAATGGAAGCAGATCCTTATTAAAAGTACGTAAAATGAGTTTTAATTCAGGAGCTTCAAATCTGGCTGATGTTGTTACACATCTTCCCTTGGCAAAATGTTAAGTTGGTCAATCTGTGCCTTTGTTGAGCGGTCCTGAGGAGGAATGAAGTTGTTTATTTTTAAAATAAATTAGTTTTACGATCAGATTGGCTACACTGGGGTGTGACTCCTGCTCTGGTAGCTGGTTTCCTTGAGATCCCTCAGTGTTGCTAAGTGACGTGGCTTGGCATTTCATGTGCAAACAAGAAAAGCAGAACTGATTTAACGTTTTGCACCTTGTTCCCCTTTCAGTCCATTGAAGAGAACGAAGTTTACCTGCCCAGCGATGAGCTCTGGATCTATGACATGGACAGTGGCCTATGGCAAGTGGCACCATTTACACTGAATTACTCCCCAAAGCTGATTTTTGTCACTGATCTGCAGGGAAAAGCCTTCAGGGAGGTTGCTGGTGTTAAGCAGCAGGTGTTTAATGTAAACACTGAGGGACAGTGCTGGCAAATTAACTCCAGGAAACACGAGCCTTGCTGAAGTCCAATGGTTGTGTGCAAGGGGATGTTGGGAATGGCTGGCTCCAGGCTCTGTTAACACAGCTGCATTTACTTGGCAGTTTATTTTGGCTTGCTGGGGTTCTTTTACCTTAACTTTTGTGTTAGAACAGTTAAACACTGGCTGCCTGGGCTCTTGATCTAGTTACAGTTCTGTATTTGTTATTTTTGGTATTAATTCCATACACACTGCAACTCATAGATAACTCAGAACTTCCCCTTTTTCTCTTTCTCTTCATTTCTTTTTTCCTCCCCTTTTTGTTTCCTTCTTTTCTCCCTTCTTGTTTCCTTCTTTCCCCCCTTTTTTTGTGTCCTTTTTCCCCCTTGTCCCCATCTTTTCCCTCTCCCTCCTTTTGTCCCCTTTCCTCTCCCGCCTTTTCTTCCTTTCCCCCCGTTCTTTTGCCCCATTTTTCCCCTTTCCCCCTCTCTCTTTTCCCTTTTTCTCTCCATTTCTTCCCCCCTCTACAGACCATGATTTTTTCTCCCTTTCCCGTGGGCCAGGGTTGCCCAAAGCCCCTCCACACTCCCTTGGTTTTTTTTTCCCTGCTGTCCCAGTCCAGGAGTTTGTGCTCCCAGGGATCAGGAAAGTGATCTGGGTTAAACAGAATTTTATTTTTTTTCCCAGGGTTATATTTAACCAGGATCTGCTCCTGGCCTGGCTGAGCTCTCAGCACAGTTTCACACTTGCAGGAGCCTCAGTTTTCCATTTCTGACATCCCAGCAATGCCACATCCTCATTTCAGGAATTCCTGGAGTTAATAGCGTTTCCAGATTTCAAATAATTAACATTTCAGCTCTACTAAAGCTCTTCTAATGTGAATTTCAGCTCCAGAAAAATCAAGATACTTTATAAATCACACAACACCCAACGGGAAGTTTTATCCCACCACAGGAGCCCAACTGCACCTTTAGCTCCTAACCCTCATTATGGCCCAAACTGTATTTTCACCTTTGAAGCCTGAAAATTCTGAATAAATCTGCTGGGGATTGTTACATTTTGGCAGATTTGAAGGGGCTCAATGCATTTTTTTTTGGAATTGCAGGATAAATAATAATTCAGATTTCAAATAATTAACGTTTCAGCTCTACTAAAGCTCTTCTAATGTGAATTTCACCTCCAGAAAAATCAAGATACTTTATAAATCACACAACACCCACCTGGAAGTTTTATTCCACCACAGGAGCCCAACTGCACCTTTAGCTCCTAACCCTCATTATGGCCCAAACTGTATTTTCACCTTGAAACCCTGAAAATTCTGAATAAATCTGCTGGGGATTGTTACATTTTGGCAGATTTGAAGGGGCTCAATGCATTTTTTTTTGGGAATTGCAGGACAATGCACCTGATGGAAGGGGAGTTGCCCACCTCCATGTCAGGCAGCTGTGGGGCCAGCATCAATGGGAAGCTGTACATTTTTGGGGGATTTGATGACAAAGGATACAGCAATAGGGTATTGTAATATTTGTTTTCATTCCATAACTTTATATTTTAATAACTGCTAATACTGAGCTTGCTGTTTGTCTGGTGTATTTGTGTTTGAATTAAAGAGAAATTTGAGGAAAAGCTTTATTTTTTTCTAAAATTTCCTGTATTTATGCCAGTGCTTTCCCAAGTGGTTTTAAAAAATATTCTCTTCATTGAGACTAATCTCTGAATATCACTTTTATTTTTGCTCTTTGATAGCAATTCCCTTCTTTAAATAACCAGGTAATAATTCAGGTTAAAACAGAGCTACCAGCTTTCCTTGTAACTGAAAACTGAATTAACAAAAGAGATGAAATCAGTTGGTTTATCATTTAATATAAATAAAGTCAGAGTTGACTCCTGAGTAGAAAATGGGTGAAATGTGAAATTTTCTGCCAGTTCTCCCACTTTAACTTTGTTTTTGTGGTGTGTTTGCCATCATAAACTCACTGCCAGTTCCTCTTCCAGGCTTCTGGGGGTGCTGGGTTGTTTTTTTCTGGTGGTGCTTTGTGCTTTTAGACTGAAAACATTGTCATTTTTTTTTTATTTTGTTCCTTCCAAGCTGTATTACGTCAATTTGAGAACAAAAACCGGAACCTACAGGTGGAAAAAAATCACAAATTTTAAAGGTCAGCCTCCCACACCTCGTGACAAACTCTCCTGCTGGGTGTACAAGAACAGGTAACCCATTAAAAAGATTTCATCTGTGTTAAAAAGTGAAGAGAACTCAGATTGGGGATGAGGAAACTCTGATTTTCAGCTTGACTTGCCGGGGGATTTTGTAACAACTTTGTACCTTTTTCTTCACGTGTGAAGCTGATGATAAATAAACCCCACTTTAGGAGAGGGCTGGGATATTTAGGGGAACTTTGTGGAATGTTTTATACTTTAGAAAGCGATTATGCACCTATTATATGATTTTTAACACGTTAAAAACCAGCATGAAAATCCCTTTCCCTGTCAATGTGCATTGTTTTACACATTAAACATTTCCCTGCAATAAATCCATTCCGGGTATTCCCAAGGATTTAACAGCTGGCGGTTCCAAAGGCATTGCTGTGATGGTTTTTATCTTGCAAGGGCTGAGTCAGCCTGGACGTTTGTGTTGGAAAAAGTGACCGAGGGTGTTTAGAAAACAGACTTGGCCCAACAGAAATCCTCCAGAGTTTGTGTTTATTGTGGAAAACGGCGGGATAATGAGGCAGAAGTGATCACAGGCAGGTGCCCTGTCAGGGATTTGTTATTGGATCTGTTACAAACGAGGCAGAGTGTGATTTATTGTGGACGTTATCAGATGGAAATGATTTATCTCTTTCTGGACTCCACATCTAAAGAGCCTTTGCAGACGCTGTGCAAATGCCCCTGGCTGCCACATCTTGCTTTTGTAATTCTAATTTGACTCCAGGAGATAGGAAAATACAGATATTTGAGCAACTCCCTGGCTGTTGACACAAGACTATTCCAAACTAAATGCATTTATTCAGAGTACTGTGTCATCTGCATGCTGAGCAAATCACCTGGTTTTTTAGATAAAGGAATGGAACCTTTTGATTTAAAAAAAAGATGATATATGAATGGCTCTTTCCTGGCTGGAATATCGGGCTGGGAGGCGTGTGAGGATCCTTGCAATGGGAGATTCAGCAGTGCTTGCTTGAGAAATTCTATTTGAAGCCAAAAAGAGACCGTAGGACAAACCTCGGGAACATTTCTGGCCAGAAGTTAGACACAGCAGGCCAAAAAATACAGCAGGAGCACAGGAATTTCACTGGGGAAGGGCAGAGAAGGAGGAATTTCACTGTCCTGGTTGTTATTTCCCAATTTATTTATTTTTTGCCTGCAAACAGCATTGGAAATAAACTTCTGCAGAGAGGAGCAGAGACTTTGAGGTGCCCTGAATAATTTCCTTGTGTGGGTTTCAGGTTGGTTGAGGGTGTGGCTGTGACCTTCACCTTGTTTGGGGTTTGCATCACCAGGTGCAACACAAAACATTCCCATTGTTCCTGAGGCTGCAGTGGTGACCCAAAAGAATCATTAATGCAGCTCCTTCATTTTAATCTTATTTGCAGAACAGCTCAATGGACTGGTTTTGTCGTTTCAGGCTAATTTATTTTGGAGGTTATGGCTGCAGGAAGCACAACGAGCTCAGTGATTGTTTCGATGTCCACGATGCATTTTGGGTAAGGGATTTGTGCTTTTTGATTTGGGGGGAAAAATAAAATAAAATTTAAAAAAAGATCCTTTTTATCATCCTCGATGAGCATGAGAATCTGATTTTTTTTCTTTTATTTCTGGCATCAGCAGAAATGCAAATTTGGAATCTTTTTAAGGTTTGAAATTCCAGATATTGCACGTTGGGAGGGGTGGTTGTTCCACATATTCCAATTTCCCAGTGCTGGGCTTGCAGTGCAATAAATTCAACGCTGTCAAAGCAGGAAAAAGGCAAGATTTTAATCTGAAGGCATATTTTAAAGCTGAAACTCCCAGGAAAATTTTATGATTTATTTCTTTGAAGTCACATTAGGGAATTTATAACTTCCCAAGTCTAACTGACAAATAGTCTGAGTTAATTAATTGAATTTATTGTCCAGAAAGATGCCTGGATTATCAACTTTTCTACAGTAATTCCTTATAATTAATACAAAGATGACTGAGCAGAGTATGGACAGGAAGCTCCTGACATCAAATGTTAAAGACTGACACACAAGGATTTTTTTTTTACAATCTATTTATTTCTCAGTGTGCCACACTAAAATTTAGAAAAGGTGAAATTTGCTGCAGTGTCTGATGTCAGAGCTCAAAGCCAATTTTCAGGTGTCACCAACCTGAACATGCCCAGGTGCTGCTGACCTTCAGCTGAATCCATTCCATCCTTAAAAACATCACCACATTTTCTAATGAAATTGCCTATTTTAGTGTATTTTCTGTTTGGACACATCCCTTCCAGGGTTGTATCCTTCAATCAGCAGAAAGATTTTAAAATAAAATGTGTGTTTTTTTATCTCTTTTTTAGGAAGGACAGATATTCTGGGGATGGCACAATGATGTTCATGTTTTACTCCTCTACAATAATTCCTTATAATTAATACAAAGATGACTGAGCAGAGTATGGACAGGAAACTCCTGACATCAAATGTGAAAGACTGACACACAAGAATTGGCTTTTCTTACAATCTATTTATTTCTCAGTGTGCCACAATAAAATTTAGAAGGTGAAATTTGCTGCAGTGTCTGATGTCGGGGCTCAAAGCCAATTTTCAGGTGTCACCACCCTGAACATGCCCAGGTGCTGCTGACCTTCAACTGAATCCATCCCATCCTTAAAAACATCACCACATTTTCTAATGAAATGGCCTATTTTAGTGGATTTTCTGTTTGGACACATCCCTTCCAGGGTTGTTTCAATAAGCAGAAAGATTTTAAAATAAAATGTGTGTATTTTTTATTTCTTCCTTTTTTTTTTAGGAAGGACAGATATTCTGGGGATGGCACAATGATGTTCACGTTTTTGACACAACCACACAGACTTGGTCTCAACCAACAATCCGAGTGAGTTCTTTTTAGTCTCACATCTTGACAACAGTTGGGATTTTACTGAGTTTGGGATAATTATGGTGCTCTAGAAATTGGGCAGAGACACTTTCCACTGTCCCAGGCTGCTCCAAGCCCAATGTCCAACCTGGCTTTGGGCACTGCCAGGGATCCAGGGGCAGCCACAGCAAATCTGGGAATTCCAGCCAGGAATTCTTTCCCAATATCCCTCCTAAATCTCCCCTCTTTAGCCTAAAAGCCATTTTTCCTTGTTCTGTCCCTCCATCCCTTGTCCCCAGTCCCTCTGCAGCTCTCCTGGAGCCCCTTCAGGCCCTGCCAGGGGCTCTGAGCTCTCCCTGGAGCTTCTCCTCTCCAGGGGAACATTCCCAGCTCTCCCAGCCCTTTGGAAAACTGTATCCATGTACAAATACCATGGATAACCTGATAACAGGAGAGCTCTGCCTCATTGAGATGAAAATATTCTATGAAGTTCATAAAATCCAGGTGAATTTATCCAAGAACTCAGCAGAAGTCATATATTTCAAAGAGCGTCTGGCAGCATTTTCTGGGCTTTGCAAGATGTCCTAAAATTCCTTTAAAACCAAATGCAAAATCTCAAATTACCACAGCAAAGTAAAAGCCAGTTTGGCCACCTTTGGTTCTGATTTCCCCAGGGAGGGCTTTCTGGCACGTGGATGTAACATCAAATTTTAAGATGTGATTTCCAGAGGTTTTAGTAACAGCTCCTGATGATTTGTAGGTCAGAAAATAAAACTGCCCAGGAGATTTTTAATTTTTTTTTGGTGTTCTGATGGATTATTTTGGTTCTTTCAGGGTGGAGATCCACCTCAGCCTCGAGCAGCTCACACATGTGCTGTGCTGGGAAACAAAGGTTACATCTTTGGAGGACGAGTGCTGGTAATTCAATGTTTTCTTCACATTCATATTCTTTCCCGGCTTTTTTTTCTCCTTCTTTTTTTTTTTTTTGTCATTTTGTAGTAGGGAAAAAAATCCCAAATGTCTTTGCCCTGATCTGGATGTTCAGGGCTCTGAATCCAGGATGCTGCTTGTCACCACCCTCTACAGAAAGAATATTTCTGTCTGTAATATTAATGATTGTCCCAGAAAAAGGTAAAACACAGATGATTGCGTGGTAAATGACAGATTTGAGTTGGCCTTATCATTGAATTTGCCATTTTTTGCTCGTAAGTGACTGAAATACGGATGTCTGGAAGAGGTAACAGACAAAAGGATGCAATCTGTGCATGTGTAATTCGGGGTTGGATTGTGGCTGTGTAATTTTAACTCTTCCTGAGTGTTTTTAACTTAAAAAAAAAAAGCCATAGGCACCACCCCCCTGATTAAAATCCATGAAGCCACCACTGGTAAGCAGGGAGATACTCAAACCTCTCAGCAACACTTGGAATTTCTCCAGTGCTAATTAAAGGAGGTTTTCTACTCAGTTCCCTTCTGCTGAAGCACTGATGTAAGGAGCAGGTCCTGTAAGGCAAGTGCAAAACCCTCCCAGTTTCAGTGACTGTGCACTCTGGTGTTTTATTTTTTTTTATTTTTAATTGAAGTTTTGAGCTCTTTTCACTACAGCTGATTTAGAACCTTTAATCCTACTCAGCTAGAGGATGAGCCTGGATGTTTTCTGTCTCCAAAAAGTGACAGTGAAGAAGCTTCCGAGAGCTCCCAGTGCTGTAGTTCTGATCTAAAAAAAAAAAAGAGAGAAGGGAATGAAAAGAAAGTTTGGGAATGAACAGATTCCAGCTCCACCTTGGAAAGCTGCCACAGCCTCACCCCTGTATTCCCAAATCCTGGCAGACAGAGGAGTGTAAAGCTGCCCTTTGTTCCCCATTCCCTGATTTCCCTGCTGGAGCATTCCCCTGGCAGTTCTGCATTCCTTCCAGGCAGAAAGCAGCCCCACACACCAGGCAGGGGCACAGTGACCCACTCTCCATTGCCTCCCACACCTGCAGGAAGTTTTTATTTAAGTGACTTTCCAGAGCAAAGAGAAAAGAAATTAATGAAAATTGATCCTGTTGGTTCTTGCCATTTATGTGACCTTTGATCCAGGATCTCTGGAATTGTTGCTGGAGCCTGAGGGGGCTGCACTCAGCACTTGCCAGAGCTGCAGGCTTGGACAAACTGGGTTTGCAAATAAAGAGATTGGAGGAGATTGAAAAATCAGGGTTATCCATGCCCTGAGTGAGCCCTGAGCCTCTGCCCTGTGTGCTCACAGCTGAACCTGACCACAGCCAAGTCCTGCTCCTCCCTCAGGGAGCTGAGAGGGGGAAAATCCCAAATGTGGAGGTGTAAAGGTCCCTTGGATGGTTTGGTCCTGCCCTGCCTCCTGCCCTCGGGGCTGTGCCGGGGAGGGCTCTGTGCTCACCCCGGCCCTGCTGCACTCTTGGACTGCTCTGACTCCAGCTGGGGAGATTCAGCTTTAGCTGGAGCCCACCTGTCACTCCTGCCCTGCCCTCAGAGGATTTGCCCTCAGGCTTCTGTTTAACTCTGTTTGACTACAGCATTCTGATCTCAAAAGGTTTTTTTTTCTCTTCAGCTTCCTTAGAAAGTTGTTAAATTTCAGTGAAAGCACTTGGGAACCCGTGTCAGAGAAGAGTGACATTGTGGAAAGCTGTGTTTAATTCTGCAGGAGAGCAGCAAGTGTGATTTTTCACCTTGGTGATTATTATTGATCCTTTTTCTATCCTAGAAATAAATGGAAGGAGACATAAAAAAGGTGAGGGAACGTTCAGTGGGGCTTGAGGAATTAATGTAAGTCACGAAAAGGAAAAGCTAAAGACAGCAGAAAAACACTTACATTTCCTGACACCAGCAATAATTCCTCCCCCAAAGGATGAAGTTTTGCTTTTCTCCAGAAATTAAGGAGCAAACACGGGGTTGCTCTGCTCCTCCTTCTCCTTCTAGTTCACCATAATACAAATCTTCCCAGGGAAAAGGCTCTGCAAGGAACCAGAAAGGGCCAGGAAGTGTCATGAGGCTTCTCCTATTCATCTTTCTGGGAGGAAAGGGCACCTTTTTCCAAACTTGGAGCTAGAACTGGTAAAAGAAGATGATGATGGTGATGATGATGATGATGATGATGAGAGAATCAGTTGTACCAGGAATCATTTGAAAACAGGCTCAGAAGTGTTATGTGGACTCAGTTCCTTCAGGTAAGCCCCTGGAAAAACAGAAATGGGAGAAAGTGGGAAGGAAGGAGAGTTAGTCCAGAAGTTGATGCGAGTCTTGTGTTTGATTTAAGTGGAAAAAATGTCATGTTGAGAATGAAGTAAATAAACCAAAGCCTTTGCAGCAGCTCTCCACACATCTGGTGCCTTAATGTAAGCATGTTTATATTTCCTGTCAGCAAAGCTCAGAAGATCCGTGGAGCTGCAATCCTTCTCTTGGCAAAGCTTGGGGCTGGAATAGCTGATTGTAAATCCAGGAGGGAGAGCTGCACAATTCCCTGGCCCTGCAGTGAGCTGGGAATAATGTCACCATTATAACCTTTCCTGAGACAAAGCAGGCCCTGCTTAGCTGGGCTGCAAAGGAATGAACTTTCCAGAGATGAGCAGGGTGTCTCAGGAGCCCTTGGAGCTCCAAGGATAATGCCAGCCCTCTTGGGAGGCTTGGTGCTCTTAAATCAATTAAAAACCATTCTAGGAGTGGCAGCAGGATGATGAAATAGAGCTGGGAAATCTGTGAGGAGGAGAGCTGTGTGGCAGGTGATGATCCTGCGTGGTTCCAGCTTCCCAAAGGGGCTGGGTAGAAAGGTGCTTTTGTTTGTTAAAGGCCTGGAGCTTGGGCAGCTGCTGGTGGTTTGAATTCAAAATGAGGTCGCTGCAATTTGGATCTGTCCTGCTGTTGAATGGTGAGAATGCAAAGGTTGTAACGTTGATTTCCCAGGGAGCAGGAAGCAGAGAACTCCTCCGTCTTCTGCCTAATGCCTAGGAAAGGAAAGTCACTGGGGAGGTCTTGAACAGGATCCTCTTGAAACCTTAATTTTCAATCTAACAGCAGCTTTCTTTGCTAGATATCCTTCATATCAAATTGTGTTACTCCACCGTGATTGAATATGTTCAGTTGTTTAGACCAGGATGTTGGGTTCACCCCAAATGTGCAGAAGATCCCAAGTGCATTTTGCTTTCTGCTTGGATGATCTGATCCCCTCATCCCCTTCCAGAAGGAGCAGGAAACTGGATAGAGTTGTCATGGAAGACAGATCTGTTCCCCTGTTCACACTTGGTTGGTTTTAGTCACCCTCTTGAGGGATAAAATGTCTCAGGCAATGCCTCAAACCCTCACAATCTGCTTGTCTTTATCCTGTTGCCCTCCCCAAAATGCTGGTTCCCATTCCCTTGCCAGGACAGCAGGGTTAGCAGCACTTGGCAGAGGAGGTTGTAGCATTCCTGAAAACTTTGCTGTTCCCAGAAATCCCTGAGAGACTTCCCAGAGCTCTGCTGGACAAGCTCTGGAAGTCCCTCAGCCTCCCTCCTAGGGGTACAAGCACTCCTTCCAGCCTAGTTCTGCCTCAGGAGGATCTGCAAGCTGGAGAAAGGCTTTTTCTAATAGATCTATGGACTGCCCAGGGAGAAAAGGAGTTGGAAGGTAAGGCAAGAAAACATTTCCCTACTTCCCAGATGGTTTTTGGTAGTCCCCAGGGGAATCACACCTCCCAGTCAAGCAAAGAAATCCTTTTATCACCTTCTCCACCACCCCCAAGGCAGGCAGAGAGTTCTTCCATCTCAAATCCCAGGCAGATAAGCAAGTGGAAAGATCTCCCCTTTTATTTCATGGCAAAAGCCAAAGGGTCCTAAAACCTTGCTGGTGGTCACTTTGTGAAAGGAAAAGAGGGAAAAGCACAAATGCTGGACATTTTTTTTTTCTGGGAATATACAGAGTACAGCACTACCAGGATACTCCAGGAGTAGTGACCAGACAGGAGGATTACAAACTTCTGCTCACAGTGCCAAGGAAAATAACACCAGGCAACAGTAGGAGAGTAAAACACCTTCTGCATTTCCCAGCCAGGAGTTCTGTGGATGGAAGTTAAAAACATTTGCAGGAACTGGATAAATACCCAAAAAATTCTTCACTTTTAGAAGCTAAAGCTGGCCCCATTAGTTCTGTTGCATGACTGGAAATATTCCTGCCAGGCACTTCCCTGAGAGCTGCATGGTTTTTGTGAGGAGAAAAGCTTTTCATCTGCCACATAATTCAGGTTTATATGAAGGCACGTGGGTACAGATTTCTTCAAACTATTGGCACTCGGAATATTCTGTCCCAGCAAGGCCCCACTGAAATATTTTGCTGATTGTTTGCTTGAAATAACCCGGGTGGGATTTTATTTCTTTGTTTTAGCAAACCAGAATGAATGATTTGCACTGCCTGAATTTAGACACTTGGACTTGGTCCGGAAGGTAAGTTTGCCTTTGTAACACTTCTAACTGGATTCAGAAGATGGAAACAGATTGTTAAATAATTCCAGAGCTCTTCCTGCAGCTTTTCCAAGAGGAGAATGAGGGTTTGGGGACTCCTAACAGCTGCTGGATTGTGATTTCAATTGAATTGAATTTGGTAGTGGTTGCTGAGCTCTTCCTGCTCTGCCCCAGAGCATTGATGGTGCTGTTTAAAGCACAGCGTGGAGTGATTTAACACCCCTCAGTTTTCAGGCTGGGTACATTTCTCCATATGGAATTCCAGGTTTTTGGGGCTTTTTGAATGCTGGGTTTAGCACAAATTGGGAAAAGGTCTCTTCCATAAAAGGTCATGAAATCCTAAAGAAGGAAGATTTTTTTCTCCAAAATTCAAGTTATTTGTATATTGTGATCCAAGAATAACTCATAAGACTTACCTGTGATTTAGTATAGTATATATAGAAATATTTATTTTTTTTTATATTGGATCACTGTAGATTTAGGAATCTTCTGTTCAGCTGTTGCAGCACCTCTGCAAAGAGTCTTGGAGAGACTGGAAAAAGAGGTTTAAGACCTAAAAAAAATTTTAGATATTGAGGAAAAAAGAGTTTTGACAGTGTCTGCTGCTGTTGGCACCTCACAGGAGATTTAAGTGTTCGTATTTATTAATTATTTCTTTCATCTCCTAATCACAAAAGGAGCCAATCATTATTTATTAATAAACAATGATTTTATTTGCTAACCAGTCAAGGGGTTTTTTTCTTATTCAACTCTACACAGCTTTCTTGAGGAATTGCTCAATAGGAACCTGCTAAGCCAGGATTATCATCCAGCAGGAGATTGCAGAATTCATTTCTGCTGCCACTACCCAGAAGTCGCTTTCCCTACCTTGAGCTCTACTAAACTGTCACTCAATATTTGGTTATTCCTGGCACTGGGGTCCTTTCTTGTGCACAAAAATTGAAATTTTATCAATTATCACTATCTGCTTGATATATTTTTTTAACCATTGAGGCCCAGGCTGCCTCTTGGCCAGTTTTAGAAGCCTCTTTTCTTCACTTGGATTCAAACAAATGTTGCAACTTGGCCTGAACTCGAGTGCCAAATTTAGCAGGGCGCTTTTGCAATCCCTGTTTCATTATCTCTGATAAATCAGGTTTTTTTGGGGGGATATCAGGATCTTTACTGTTCACACTCTCAAACAAACCCAACTAAAATAAAACCAATCTCAGTGCAGCTCAGCTGAAACAGATTTCAAATCTCTGTTTTTTAACACGAGATTTTCTCAAGAATAAACCTCCATCTGTTTTGTACTTGGGAAATCCCCTCTTTAGTAATGTTTATTTCAAACTCTGGGTGAGCACCAGGTTGATGAGGTGGTAGCTTTTGGATCAGATTTAGGATTGACACCATCCTTGTGTCATTTAAAATCATTTTCCTTGGAGCAGAGGAATTTTATCCTCCAATTCTATCTCAATTAACTGTTTCTCTGACATGCACATGCAATTTATTTGAGTATTTAATCTGATTTTTCACTGGGAAAATCCCCAAGGCGGATCTAGGACAAACTGAAATTTTCTGCCAAATTAATTTTCAGCATTGTTTGAACAATTTGGGGGGGGGTTTGTTTCTTTGTTTCACCCCAGGATTAATATCAGTGGAGAGAAACCCCGAGATCGCTCCTGGCACACGCTGACCCCCATAGGGGATGACAGACTTTTCCTTTTTGGTGGACTAAGCTCTGACAATGTTCCTTTGAGTGAGTAACTCAGAGTCATGCAGTTAATTGCAATTCTGTTGTGGGTTTCAGATCACACAAACAGGGTGTGGGATGGTTTGCAGGAGTTGCTCTTGTAGAAAAGGCAGTTTGTTTCCGTGAAAAAAAAAAAACAAACCAGAAATTAGCAAAAATTATTTTAAGATAAATAATAATTTCACAGATAAATCCGCTGGGAGGAGGTGATTTTTCTCTATTTACCCAAAAGAAAGAGATTAGATGTGTTTTAATTCCAGATTTCAGTGCAGTGAGGGTTCTGTGACAACATTAAATTACAAAGAGTGAAAAGATGGCAGCTCCGTGAAGTGCTGGTGTTACTGCTGCCTAAATAAAGATGCTCTCGGAGCTGTTTGTGTGAACAAAAAGATACTTTTCTGTCCCCAAACCCCCGTTGTTGAGTGTTCTCCCCTTGCAGGTGATGGCTGGATCCACAGCATTGCAACCAATGGATGGAAGCAGCTCACCCATCTGCCCAAGAGCAGGCCCAGGTACAGAAACACAAACCACGTGGGCTGAAATGGAGTCATTGCTCACAATGAACCACTTTGGGAATTCTTGAACGGTGTTTTTAAAGAATACTTTAGAATATTGGTGCAGTGTGGTTGACTAGTTTGCTTTAACACCTTCTTTGCCTTCATGCCTCATTTTTAATTCGTGCCTTTGATGCTTATTTACATGAAAAAGATGTTTTTGTGGTGCAGGATCCTGGTGTCCAACTAACCTGGTGCTCTGGAGCCAAATTATTGTTGTATGAACAAAGCCATAAAAGTTGGAGAAATTAATAAACCAAGGAGAATAATAAAAGCTCATTAATATTTATACATTATTAGGAAGAGGGGAGGAGAGAACCATGAAAAAGTTGCTGCCTCTTTCAGGGTTCAGAAGGAAAATGGAGTGTCAGCCCAGTGTTTGAAGCATTGTCTGTGTTTCTGAGTTAAAAACTATTGAACTGATTTGCTGTAGATAGTAAATATTCAGATTTTCATTGAATCCATTCCCTGCATTCAACCAGGAACTCCCAGCACAATTTTATATCCTTTTTTTCTGATACAAAAATGTCCAGTTCTGCTCTGCTCCCTGCCTTGTTACTGAAATATCTTTGGCTTCATTAATTTTCTTTCTGATTTATCCTGTTCTGGGCTGTCTTTCAAACACAACAGCCACAGCCAAACCAACTTTTCTGCATTCTTACCCTTCAAACTCTTTCAAGCCCAAAGAAACTCACACCTCACCCTCACCAAATATTTTGGTTTTATAATCAGTGACATTTTTATGATATTTAAGGACTGGGGAGTCTTTAAACAGCACAACAGGAGCAGCCAGGGCTCTGTGCTCAATTCTTGAGTCTCCCAGACCTTCCCTGTGATGTGATTTTTCCTGGAAGAGGCTGGGAAGGGCTGGGGAGCAGCCCCAGGAGCAGCAGCTCAGCTGGAATAAGCTCTGTGCCCTGCTCTGCCTGGGAGCATCAGGGATTCCTGAGCCCCAGCTGCTTCCCAGGCACTTCCAGAGGGTTTTGGGATTTGGCTTGTAGGGCTGAGGAGCTTTGCTGGACCTAAATCTTTATAGAACTAAAGGATCTCCTCTCCTCCAACCAAACCCCAAAATCTCATTGACTTCTTCAGGAATGTTGGGGTTGGAAGGGGCCTCTGGAGATCCTCCAGGCCAACCCCCTGCCAAGGCAGGGTCACCTGGGGCAGGAGACACAGGGATGTGTCCAGGGGGGTTTGGGCTGGCTCCTGGAAATGTGGATAAAAGGGGACACACCAAAAGCCTGTCCCTACATTGAACTGGTTAAGAGTCAAGCATTTGTACTATAATTTCATTTTCTACAGCTGGAAAAGCATTAAATCAGTTCAGTTGCTCTTAAAACTTGAAATGCAGAGCAGAAATACCTCTGTGTGCACTTATTTTATATATTTATCTTATTCATTAGTGTCTTTTCCTGATGCTTCTGCAACTCCAATTATTCCCTCCCCTAAATTCTGTAGAGAATGATTTCCTTCAACCTCCAGTTCTAGCAACTTCTAACCAATTGCCTTCCCAGGTGATCCTGAATTGGTAGAAAACCCTGTTCCTCTCTCTGTGCATCAGTTTCACTTCAGCCAACGTTTTGCATGCTGGGTTTCCGTGGAGAACCAACTGTTTAACCCCTGGATCCCCCAATGTTTTCATCCCCATGTGATGCTGTTGCTGTAGCTGCAAGAGCCCTGTGTGATTTCAATAACGTGCTTTGTTAGAATGTTTAGGTGATAAGTTTAGAGCAGCCCATGGGAGGACAGAAAACTCTCAGGCAGTAGGAAAAGCCTCAGGTTTCAGCGAGCTAGGATGTCACCAGAGTCCAGGCAGGAAAGGCTGCCCAGTGTTCTCCGTGACCAAGCCCAGAGTTCCCCTAAATCAGGCAGAGACAGATCTGTCCACAGGTATGAGGAAGGGAAAAGGTGAGGAACCTGCTAAGGACTGATGTGAAGGGAGAAAGAGAGTGGGGACGTTTGTTTTTGCATGAAACTTCAGTTTGTTTGATTTTTTTTGATTTTTGGTTCAGTAGCTCTAAAGTCCAGCAGCAGTGGTGAGAGACCAGAAAAATCTAATTAGTGAAAAATAAATCCCCACCAGGAGTGGCTGCTGAAGGGGCAGGACCTTCCTGAAAGATTGATAAAGTCAGGCTTTGCTTTTGTGGGGTCTCTCATCATCAGCCTTCCTCGGTGTGATGGAAGTTACTGACTCCCAGAAAGTGACCCCAGGAATCCCTGGGGGAAGGGTGAGACTGGAACAGGATAACTGGAGATCCAAGTGCTCAGGGATCTGTGGCAGCACTGAGAACCCCCCCAGGCTGAAAGCCACCAGAAAAATTGCACTTCTGAACCAAAGAAAGTGGAAAATTGCAACAGGAAAAAGCTTGGCAAAAGCTTGGTTTGTAGAGTTGCCTACAGATTTTCCACTGTGGTGGTAAATAAGACAAAGTTTATATGCCCAGAGTACAGAAAAGTCAAATAATGACAAAATATATTGGTCTGTATGAAAATAACTCTCATGAGGTGGGGAGTCACATTGCTCTCTTATTTTATATTATTAAACAAACAAGTAATGTATTTTAAGGTGTTACTTTTTACCTCTGAAATAATGGCTTTGTCTTGCTGATAACACAGCAGCCCCTGTTTCTTGGGCACTGACTGTGTGTCTGCTTTGATTTGCAGGTTGTGGCACACAGCCTGCCTTGGGCAGGAGGGAGAAGTGATGGTGTTTGGGGGCAGCAAAGATGATTTGCTCTTTATGGACACGGTCAGTAAACTGCACAGTAAATCCCATTGCTGGGACAATTATAATTCATAAAAAAATCATGGAATGGTTTCACTTGGGAAGGAGCCTAAAGTCCATTTAATCCACGCCCTGCCATGGGCAGGGACACTTCCCACCATCCCAGGTTGTTCCAGGCATCATCCAGCCTTGCCTTGGACACTTCCACACGTGGGGAGTCCAAAACCTCTGAGCAAATCAATTAATAAATATATTTTTATACAGGATTTTAATTGGGGGGAAAAAAAAAACCCAAACAAAAAAAAACCCAGATTGAGTTTGGCTCAAACACTTTGCTCAAATTGGTAAATTTATATAGGATTTTAATTGGAAAAAAGAAAACAAACCCAAAAACCAGACTGAGTTTGGCTCAAACACTTTGCTCAAATTGGTAACTTGAAACCATTACAAATGACACGGCACTGAGGAAATTATTATAATTTACACACCACAGATTGTAAATTAATTATCATTTACATACCACTGATTCCACTGAGGAATCCTCACCTGAGACTGACTGACAGAATAAAAAGGAGTTTATAATTCAGAGTCCTTGTAAATAGTTGGTCAGGTATAATATTTCTGAATCATGCATGTGGTGATCAATGTGACATTAATGTAGGAAATTGCTGAGGTAGAGAAATTGTTTGCAGTTTTAATGGTTCTTTTTTTTTCTCTTGATCAGGGTCACTGCAGCGACTTGTTGATATTTCAGACTCAGCCTTATTCCCTGCTCAGGTGAGTTGGGAGTTACAGAATCCCACAATCAGGGTTTAAAATTAGGATTTAAATCCCAGTTTAGGCCGGGAGGGACCTTAAATCCCATCGTGTTCCATGGGCAGGGCAGAGACACCTCCCACTATCCCAGGTGCTGTTTCAGCCCCGTGCTCCTGCAGAAATTGGGTGAAATAACCAATTATTTGGTCATTATTCTCCTCAGGAAATGCTTGTGCCCTTCAACGTGTGATGCTGCCCAGCAGTTTAATCACTGGTGCTGTGTGATTCCCTGCACGTGCACCCACAACACCTGTAATTAACACCTGTAATTAATGCACATCACCGCCTTTTATTAGGTGTCGTTTAGGTTAGAATATAAGCCATTTACTTCAATTTTTTAAATTTTTTTGTGTTTCCCTTCCTCAGGCTGTGTCTTGACTGCATTGGGAAGAACGCAGCTCTCTTGGAGAACCAAATCCCCTGCCTGCCGTCCAAACTTCTGCAGGAAGTGCTGAAAAAAATCACCTTTTGGGCTGCCATGACCCACAGGCAGGAGAGGAAAGCTGAGACTGAGAGACAAAACCAGCTCCACTCCACATGAGGCAGGGCAGGGACACCTCAGAGTGGTTTGTTCGTGGACTTTGCTGCTGTTCCACTGCAGCTCCGTGTTCACCTGGGTTTCTGAGTGAAGTTTGACAACAAATCCTTTTTATGGGGAATCTCTCGTTTCCTGAGTTATGGAAAACTGATACAACTTCATTTCTAGATAATTGTTCACCTCTGCTGTGTCGTGGTTTTGGCCACACAGCCCTCACAACCTTTTGTTCTTTTGGAAGGGGACGTGATCCATTTCAGCTGGATAAAATGTGGTTTAAGTCTAAAAATCCTCCTTGGCCTTACCCCCATCAGCCTTCCCAAAAAAGATAAATTCAGCTCGGTGTCTTGGGGACAATTCACACTTTATCAGTCTTAAAGGTAACAAATTCACCACCACCACCACCACCAAATGTTGATTCCACCAGGCTCTGACCAAAATCCAACCGTGGAGCCCCACACCTCACACTCCAAGTAGGAAAAGTCCATCAGGGAATTGTGAAACTTGAAAGAAAAAGCTGCAACAACGAGCAACTATCACCTGGTCTCTATAGGAAAACTTCATCACTTGGTTTTACTGTTTCTGTCATCAGGAAGTCCTTTTGGAAATAAGTTGTATATTGTATTTTGGATGTGCAAAGTTTATATTTCATTCTTGTTTAAAAAAAAAAAAGACGACGAAGTTGCTTATTTATTGTTTAAAAAAAAGGCAAACGTAGTACTGGTTATTTTTCTGTTTCAAATATTTCGTTAACAGGAGCACAAGTCATTAAAATTTTATAGAGAGTTGAAGCAAGAGGCATTTGGACACATTTTTGATGGCTTTAAAATCTGTAAAAATGAATTATTGGGGGGAAGAGAGGTTTGGGAGGGGCAGATTTGTTTCAAAAAGGAAGTTTCGTGACTGATCATTTTAACAGCCTAATTTTAAATGCTGAACTCCCTCCCCTCCTTTTTTGGGGAGGGGAAGTTCAGATGTTCCCCAAGCCCCAAGATTTGATTTGGGGGGCTCAGGTACCCCCCAAGGTTTGAGTTTGGAGGTTTGGGATTGACTTGGTGGATTCAGATGCCTCCAAGGTTAATTTGCAGGAGGCTCAGGTTCATTTTGTTGGGTTCAAGTTCCCCCAAGGTTAATTTTGGGAGGGCTGAGGTGCCCTCCATGGTTAATTTGGGAGTTTCAGGTGCCCTTACGGTTAATTTTGGGTTTGATCAGAAGTTCCCAATGTTAATTTTGGGGTGGCTCAAGTGCCCCAAATGTGAATTCAGGAGCATCAGGTGCCCTCATGGTTATTTTTGCTCCCAGTGTTGATTTTGGAAGGTTCAGATGTCCCAAGTGTAAATTTGGGGTGGTTTGGGTGCTCTGATGGTAATTCCAGGGCAGTTCAGGTACCTTCAGGGTGAATTTTGGGGTTGTTCAGATGCCCTCAAGGGCAGATTTCAGGGTGTCCGGTGCCCCAGAGTTAATTTTGGGGTGGTTCAGGTGCCCCCAGGGTTAATTTTGAGGTGCCCGGTGCCCATAAGAGTGAATTTTGGGGTGGTCCAGGTGCCCTCAGGATGAATTTTGGGGTGGCTGAGGTGCCCTCAGTGTGTTTTTTGGGGTAGCTCAGGTACCCTCAGTGTGTTTTTTGGGGTCGCTCAGCCGCCCTCAGGGCGGATTTCGGGGTGCCCGGTGCCCTCAGTGTGTTTTTTGGAGTGGCTCAGGTGCCCTCACGGCGGATTTCAGGGTGCCCGGTGCCCTCAGTGTGTTTTTTGGGGTAGCTCAGGTACCCTCGGTGTGTTTTTTGGGTTACCTCAGCCGCCCTCAGGGCGGATTTCGGGGTGCCCGATGCCCTCGCTGTGTTTTTTGGGGTAGCTCAGGTACCCTCGGTGTGTTTTTTGGGGCATCTCCGGTACCCTCAGTGTGTTTTTTGGGGCATCTCAGGTACCCTCGGTGTGTTTTTTGGGGCATCTCCGGTACCCTCGGTGTGTTTTTGGGGTACCTCCGCCGCCCTCAGGGCGGTTTCGGGGTCCCCGCGCCTGCGCGGCGCTGCCGGAAGGCGCCGCCCGCCCGGCGGATGTTGCGGCGCGGCCGCGGCTGAGGGAGGGCCGGCGGAGGGACGGCGGAGCGGCAGCGCCGGGGCCGCGGTAGGAGCGGGACGGGCCCGGGGGGGGCTCTCGGGGCTCTGAGGGACGCGGGGCGGGCGCGGGTCGGGCCGGTAACGGCGTCGGGCGGGCGCGATGTCGCGACAGTTGAGCGTGTCGTGAGGAGCCCCCCCGGGCCCGCCCTGCGCTTCGGGCATGTCGCGACAGAAGAACGTGTCGTGAGGAGAGCCCCCGCCTGCTTGCCGCGGTGTGTGAGGGGTGATGGGCAGAGCGCGCAGGGCTGCGGGGAGCTGAGGGGGAAATGGCTGAAGGGACACGGCCCAGCGCGTCTCAGGGGTAAAATGAATAATAGAATGTGATACATATGTATTACTTATAAATATTATCTGTGCGTTATTGCTCCGAGGCGGTGAAGACACCGCCAGCTCGAAGCAGACAGGTTTCACGCAGCTGTGGGCAAGGCTTGCTGATCTAAATTAGAAATCGTAATTAAAGCTCACAGATAACCCCCCGAAGGTGGTGCAGCGTCTCCGTGGCTGGAGGGATTAAAATTAAAAAGCAAAAAAACCTTCAGGAGCGGTGTAAGGGAATATCAGAGCCAGGATATCCAACCCTGGAGTACAGGGTGTGACTGTCCCACTAAGGTCCCTTTCCCTGGCTTTGGGTGCACGGATTTGGGATGTTTGGCTTCCCTGAGCTTTGGATCTGTGTCTTCCCAGGACAGTCTGGGCTTGGGGAATTCTGCATGGCTTTGGAGCAGGGATGTTCTGTGGAATTTTGTGTAGGATAGGTGACATCGTCCTGCCCTGAACCGCTGCGGGAAGGTTTGTGTGAGGGACACTGAAAAGCTTCAGGATTTGCTGCTGTTTTAGGGAAAACTGTCAAATTTATTCTCCGTTGGATTGGTTTTTGGGGGTTTTTTTGATGTCGTGGAATGGTGTGGGTTAGAAGGGACCTTAATGCTCATCCTGTCCATGGGCAGGGACACCTTCCACTGTCCCAGGCTGCTCCAAACCCCGTCCAGCCTGGCCTTGGACACTGCCAGGGATCCAGGGGCAGACACAGCTCCTCTGGGCAAACCAACCCAAGTATTTATAGATAAGATTTTAAATATTTTAAAAGACGGACACTTTGAGTCACACTGGCAACTGCAAACCCATCATGAACCGTGCACCACTGAGGAATTCCCACCTGGAACGTTTTTTGGACTCCAGCCGTGTGTAGCTTCTCCTGGATTTTTCCCTCTTTTTTTCCCAAGCCCCACGCTGTGTCAGAGGAGGGTCAAGTTGGATTTCAGGGAAAAGGTTCTACCCCCAGAGGGTGGAATAAACACTGGAAAACCTCCCCAGGGAACGAGCACGGCCCCGAAATCTCCAGGAGCTTTAGGACACCCAGCAGGGCTGCCCGGGGTGGGATTACTGAGCTGTCTGTGCGGGGCCAGGCGCTGCTCTGTCCGATCCCAGCTGAGGGAATTCCGTGTCCCCTGTGTGTGCGTCCCGACATAGCACGTCAGTCGCGACATGGCCGATGAGAACGAGGAGCTGCCGGCCGACGAGGAGCTGCCGGCGCCGGCCGAGGAGGGCTTCGAGCAGCTGGAGAACGACAGCCCCGCCGAGCGCAGCGGGCATGTGGCCGTCACCGACGGGCGCTGCATGTACGTCTGGGGAGGATACAAGGTAACAGCTCCTCTGCGCCGGCCCGCGGGTTAATTAATTGTTGTCATCCATCCCGGGGAGCAGGAGGGGGGCGGGTGGCTCTGGGGAAATTATTCCTCCCCCCCGGAACGCGGGCAGTTTGTAAACACGGCCTTCAGGGGTGTTTTGCAAGGGTGGAAATAGATCACGGGTGTTAAAACCTTGGAGGTTTTTTGGGGTGTTGTTTGCCTTTGGCGAAGGGTGAAAGGGAGCATTGTCTGATTGGAATTCTGCGGCCTGGGAGTGGTGATTTGATTTGCACAACCGTGTTTTGGGTGTTGAGGATCCCGGGTTTGTTGTTGTCACGCTGAGGGGGTGCAGCGTGCCACAGAATCATTTCAGTGGCAAAATCGTTGTGGGTGAACTCAGTAAATAAATTCCTGTCTTGGAGACGGTGGGGGAATGAAAAAAAGGAGCTTTTGGCTGGTTTCTGGGCTGTAAAACAGAGGTTTCACTTCCATTTCCCCCCGTCTGGCTGTGCTGGGAGCTGATTGTCCCCAGCAGGGGCTGAGGTGGGCTGATCCCTGCTCTCCATGCAGGTGGGAGGCGCGGGAGTGTGGGAAGTGCAGGCGCTGCTCCTGCTGCGATCTGTGCCCTGATTAGGTCTCACGGGGGTGTCAGCATTCCCAGGAGCCTGCAATTCCATGTGTCAAACATCCTTCCAACACTGTTTTCCCTTCTCTGACCTGTCCTGCAGAACGCCCAGGTCCGGGGATTTTATGACTTCTACCTGCCTAGGGATGAAATATGGATCTACAACATGGAAACCGGAAGATGGTACAGTAAATCATTAATTTGGGGGGGAAAAAAACCTGATAAATCCTTAAACTGGTGTGGAAAGCATGCTGAGGGACTGAGCAGGGAGAGGATTCCCTGATCTCTTTGCTCCCACCTATCAAACTATTGCAAAAATATGCAAAATATTTCAGGTTTAGTGGGGTTTTTGTCTGTGGAAAGCATCCGATATGTTTTTCCAGGATGAAGTAGGAGAGGCAGCCTGGACAGGAGTGTGTGATCACCAGTGTGAGGTGTTCTGGGACTCCTGGGGTAGGACAGAGCAGCTGGAAATTGTGTTTTTGTACCACTTCTGCTGGCAGTGGTGGTCAGGGAATCCCTGTTGAGGTTTTGGCCTTTTCAGGAGTTGTTTTTAAGGGTTGATGCAGCCAGAGGAGCTGCTGAGTGCTTTGCAGGACGTGGGATTCCAGCCGTGCTCCCAGCCTTCCCTGGGGCCAGGGACAACCTTGGGCACGGGCTGGAATCTCCTCTCTGTGGTTATGATGTTTACAAACAGGAAAAAATCCAGCAGCCAAGTGGAAACCTGCAGTTTACCCAGGTGAATCCTCCTTGCCTGGGGCTTCTGAGCATTCCAAACTCCTGAGCTGGGCAGATTCCTACCCCAAAAAAACCCCCCATGTATCAACTCGACTGCCTTTTCCATCACAACAGAGTAGTTTTGTGAATTGTTACACCTGAAAAGGCGGGGAGAACTGAGGACTGCTGTCATTAAAACCTTCCAAATGAACCCATCCTCGTTCCCTGGGAGCAGGTGAAGCATCCCAGCCTGGTTTTTGCAGGAAGAAGAGCAAGACAGAGGGAGATGTTCCCCCCTCCATGTCTGGCAGCTGCGCCGTGTGTGTGGACAGAGTGGTTTATCTCTTCGGGGGCCACCACGCCCGGGGCAACACCAACAAGGTCAGGAATTCCTTTATCCCCATCCTTTCCCATGGGGATTGTGCCCTGGAAACCTCCCAGCCCTGCAGAGCTGGCATCCTTCTGCCCTTGTGCAATTCCCCCGAGCGGTTGGATTGTGTCCCTGCCTCTGAGCTTGCTGATTTTAAAAGATGGGAATTGCCAGAGCTGCCTGGATAATACCAGGAACTGATCTGGAACTGGTCTTGAAGTGTTTCTCTTCCCTGGAGTCTGTGGTGATCCCAGAATCCCAAAATCATTTAGGTTGGAAAAGTCCTCCAAGATCACTGACAGAATCTTCCTCCTTCAACCAGAATTAATTAATGATATTTTCTGATAGTCTGGCAACGTGGTTTAAATTAAAGAGTTTTGGTCTATATACATACGTAGCTTATATATTTAAATATAAGATCATATGTTTCATATGTAAATATGAACTAGAAGGAGTTTGAAGGAATTTTTGCAGAGAGTTTGAACCCCAAACCTCATTTGTTTGGTGTGATTTCTTCCCTTCCTGCTGTGGCATTCTTACTTTGCAGCCCTTGTACGTGAGTGCAGCAGCTGGTTCTCTTCCTGCAGATATATAAAAAATACTTTTTACAGCTTCACCCCTTCTCTTTCTCATATAAATGCAGAGAAAACACTGTAAAAAAGTCACTTTGTAAACCTTTTCACCGTTTTTTAGTTGTGAGACAGTTGTGCTCTGTACACACCTTCCCTGTATCCCACAACAGCCTTTGGATGCTGAAGCTCAGTGTCCATAACCCTGGGAGTGGTGTAAAAGGTGTCTGAGCCTGCAGGAAGGTCAGGATTTGTGAATCCATGCTTTGTTGGGAATACTCTCAGTGCTCTACTTTTCAGCCGGGAAAAGAACTTTCCATTTATTACTATTTCTGTACCAACACACGTTCATTTAAAGTTGCTCTTTTAACAGGAGACTTCAGCTTTAAGCTGACCTTGTCAGTTAAAAAAATCTCTTTATTTTCCCAGTTCTACATGTTAAATGCCAGATCCACGGACAAGGTGCTGCAGTGGGTGAGAGTGGAGTGCCAGGGGGTGCCCCCCTCGTCCAAGGACAAGCTGGGGGTGTGGGTGCACAAGAACAGGTGAGGCCCCAGGGCTGCTTCCTCCTCCTCCTCCTCCTCCCTGCAGTCACCCTGGGGCTGGCTGGGAATGTTCCCCTGGAGAGGAGAAGCTCCAGGGAGAGCTCAGAGCCCCTGGCAGGGCCTAAAGGGGCTCCAGGAGAGCTGCAGAGGGACTGGGGACAAGGGATGGAGGGACAGGACACAGGGAATGGCTTTGAGCTGGAAAAGGGGAGATTTGGGTGGGAGATTGGGAATGGGGAATTGCTGTCTGGGCTGGAATTCCCAGATTTGCTGTGGCTGCCCCTGGATCCCTGGCAGTGCCCAAAGTTGGACATTGGGGTTTGGAGCAGCCTGGGACAGTGGAAAGTGTCCCTGCCATGGCAGGGGTGGCACTGGATGGGATTTAAGGTCCCTTCCCACCCAAACCATTCCATGATTCTGGAGTTTCACTCTTGTGCTGCTTTGGCCCCTCCATGGGGAGGACTCCCAGCTGGGATATTTGCTGTGGGATTTGCTGCAGAGACTCGGGAAAGGTGGGGAAATCCTTGTGTGTCCCTTGCAGCCCGGGATCCTCTGGGATTCTGTGGAATTGCCCACAGTGCTGCTTTTCCAGGTCCTTGATGTGGGGAGTGAGCTGCTCATTACCACACCTGCCAGGATCAGTGTAGATGGGAATCTCTGCAGGGCTGCACTTGTGGGTGGTTAATTAGGTGCTGCAATATTTATTTCTTTTTTTCCGTCACTCCATAATCCTGCAGGAATTTCTGGCAAAGCCGTGCCAGTTCCTAATACGGGCTAAACCCCAAAGATAAAAACTTGGAGATAATTCCCATCTAAACTCCAGGAGAAAGGCCAAAATGCAGCAGTGACCAGGCTGCACACCCTGACGGCTTCTTGGATTTGGAACTGGAGCAAAGCTTGGGAGCCTGGGGCTGGAAACAGCTCCAGAGGGATTAAGTGTGGGTGGGAAGATCCATGAGGCAACAAACACAGCCCCACACCTGGAAAACCAAAGGAGCTGCCCTGGTTTTCTGAGCACAGCCTTTATATTTACATTTATATTTACATTTATATTTATATTTATATTTCCAGATGTGACAGAATTTCTCACAGCTCTTGTTTCCCTCCAGGCTGATCTTTTTTGGAGGCTATGGCTATTTTCCTGAAGGGAAACAACGTGGAACGTTTGAATTCGATGAAACCTCCTTTTGGGTAAGTAACCCTGGAAGTCGTTTCAAACTAAATTAATTAAATATTTACAATTTAATCAGTGCTTGTTAAAACTTGTTGCTTCTTTATGGGTTTTTTTTTTAAGAATTCAGGTCTTCCTAGAGGGTGGAATGACCACGTGCACGTTCTGGACCTTGAAACTTTCACTTGGAGCCAGCCCATAACTACGGTAATTAATGGTTTGCTCTCAGTTAATTAAATCACAGCTCACTGATGTTATTTAGGAGTGTTTTTGGAGGCATTTCCACTGAATTTAAACCGTTCATTTAGACAGATCCACTCTGCAAAAAGAGGAAATTTGCCTTTTATCTTGATCTGGCTCCATCCATTTTTTCCTGTCTGTTGCTGTGGTTGATGCTCCAGCTGCTCAGGACAGGGGAATGTGGGGTTTGCTGTCACCCTCACTGCCAGGGGAGGCTTGGTGCCTGTCCCTGGGGTGCTGAACTGTGATCAGGAGACAATTAAACACTGCTAATTGCAAATCCACGCATTTGGAGTGTCCCAGGAGTGTTCAGGAACAGGGAAAGGAGCTGGTGTTGCCACCAGGGTTGGAGGGAGTGAAATGTGAGACGAGGAGCTCCAGATTTCAGAGAATTGCTCTGATTGCTTCCTACAGGTCTCAGGTAGTTGAGAAAGTCAAGAATGGTGTTTGGTGGGATCCCAGAGTGGTTTGGGTGGGAAGGGACCTCAAAACTCATCCAGGCAGGGACACCTTCCACTATCCTGGGCTGCTCCAAGCCCTGTCCAACCTGGCCTTAGAGAGACTTATGAACAGAAGGATTTATTATGTCCCTGTCTCATTTCCAGTCTGTCTTCTGTAGCTGAACCCTGTGCTAAAAGCAAAATTTATACATTTCAAGAGGGGGAAAAAAAAGAAACCCCATTTTTAATGAGTTCTCTGATCATCCATCCATCAAAAAAACCAAGCCTGCACACACAGGATGATTTACTGGCTGTGGGGGTTTTTTTCACTCTGTTCCTTGCTGGCCTTAAATCTGAGTTGAGCTGAGCCTGTGCTGTCCCTGTCCCTTCCCCAGCCTTAAATCTGAGCTGAGCTGAGCCTGTGCTGTGCCTGTCCCTTCCCCAGCCTTAAATCTGAGCTGAGCTGAGCCTGTGCTGTCCCTGGTGCCTGATTTGTGCTGTCCCTTGTCCCTTGTCCCTTCCCCAGGGCAAGACGCCGTCCCCTCGAGCCGCTCACGCCTGTGCCACGGTTGGGAACAGGGGTTACGTGTTTGGAGGCAGATACAGGGTAAGCCCAGCCCCTTTTAAACCTGTGCCTAAAGCCAAACCTCGCAGGAGATTTGAGGCACGCTCTGCTCTGCTTCAGGAGTCCAGGATGAACGACTTCTACTACCTGAACCTGGACACGTGGGAGTGGAACGAAATGTGCGTGCTCAGACCCCATCCACGTAAAACCCCGCCTGCCTAAAGAGATCAGAGCGGTCCTTGGGTCGCTGCAGTATCCTGCAGACACCTGAGCAATCAGCAGAGCAGGGAGAGCAGCAGGATTTTGCTGTCCCTGCTGGTGATTTGGGATGTTTTTGTTGCCATCCAGACTGACCCAAGGCATCTGCCCCGTGGGCCGATCGTGGCATTCCCTGACGCCCATTTCCTCGGATCACCTCTTCCTCTTTGGAGGATTCACCACGGACAAGCAGCCCCTGAGTAAGTCGTCCCAAAGGGATTTGCTGGTGGGTTTGTGCTCTGGAGCAGCTGTGCACAGGAGCTGGAAGGATTGCCTTGAATTCCTTCGAAATTCCTCCCTTGTGCTCCAGCTCCTCCTTCCACACAGCAGGAGTTGCTGAGGGTGTGGAGACACCAGAGCTTCCAGCAGTTCAGCTGCTCTAAAAACGTATCTAAAAGTGCAAATTGCAATTAGGGACAGCTTTACAATTCCTCACCTTCACCCCCATAAAACATTGAACACCTGTTGTCAAACAGCAGCCAGCGTTCTGTAAGGTTTTTCCTAAAATATTTGATTTATCTAAGAATAGAAATGGGATGTGCTGAACCGGAGTGTTTGAACTGACAGAATCCTGGTTTTATCTGGGATTTTGCTTGTTTTCAGGTGATGCCTGGATTTATTGTATCAGCAAGAACGAGTGGGTACAGTTTGAGCATAACTACTCTGAAAAACCGAGGTATGGCAGACAATTCCCTGGAAATTGGGTACAAAAGGGATGTGGAAGCACCTGGTGGTGGCTGCCAGAGAGAGGACACTGCTTCCTCCTCACAGCTCTCCTTTCCTTGTGTCCCAAAAGGTGCAGGTTGTCATGTGCTTTCGGAATTCTGGGTGAGGGCCACACAGGGCAGGTGCTGCAGGCAGCAGGAAACACAGAATTTAGGGTTTCACCTCGGGATTTAGGGTTTGATCCTGGGGTTTTGGGTTTGATCCTGGGGTTTTGGGTTTGATCCTGGGGTTTAGGGTTTGATCTGGCTGCAGAGGACTCAGAGCTAACTGGAACTCTGCCACCCACCAGGCACAGGCTGGTGTCACCAGGGTCCTGCCAGAGGCTTTTCTTGGCTTCCTGCTGAGGAAATGGGAGTTGGTGCCCTGCAGTTTAAACCTCTGTGCTGCACGAGTGTGGCATGGAAAACAGGAGTCTTCCTCCCTGTGTTTTGGGGAGTGATCTGAGCCAGGCTAAGGAGTCAAAGCACTGGTGCTTCCTGTTTTTGTGCCTTTGGCCTGGCTGGGCTGAGGAGGGATCTCCCCCGAGCTGGGATTGGGGTTAATGCAGTGCTGCCTTCTGTTCCCAGGCTGTGGCACACGGCCTGTGCCAGCGAGGAGGGCGAGGTGATCATCTTCGGGGGCTGTGCCAACAACCTTCTGGCCCATTCCAAAGCTGTGAGTTGCTTTTTGAACTTGCCTTTCCTGTGGGATCTGCAGTGCTGGATCACCCCAGCCTCCTGATCTCGTGGGGATCACTAAGGGGCAAAGCCTGAGGGGGAAATGCTTTGCTCCTGTCCAAAGTCACTCAGTGCAGATGCCTCGAGGCTTGGAAACCTCAAGGCTTCCTCCAGTGTCCCTGCCCAGGGCAGGCTGGAATGGGATGAGCTTTAAGCTCCTTCCAAGCCAAGCCATTCTGGGATTCCCCGATTCCGTGGTTGTGTGAGCCTGGGCTGCTTTGGCTCCTGCTGAGCACCCACAGAACCAATTCTCTGTTTCTCTCCCAACCCTCCAGGCTCACAGCAACGAAATCCTCGTGTTCTCCCTACAACCAAGATCTCTTGTAAGGTAAGAGAGCAGGACTTGAGCAGGGAACTCTCCTGTCCCAGCTTAGCTGGCAGCAGGGAATCCCTGGCAGGGTGGGGAGGCCCCTGGATCCCTGCAAGTGTCCATGGCCAGCTTGGACAGGCCTTGGAGCACTCTGGGATGGTGGAACGTGTCCCTGCCCAAGGAAAAGGGGTGGAACGGGATGGGATTTAAGGTCCTTCCAACCCAAACCATCCTGGGATCCTGCGACAAGCGGGGCAGGGTTACCATTAGCCCTGGAGGACATTTCCACCTCCACCAAACGCTGCCAGATCCGCAGCCGGGGCTGAGCACGGAGGATTCCCCTCAGCACCTCTGGCACAAGCAGCTCCCGGTGCTGACAGCAGCCCCGTGTTGCAGGCTGTGCCTCGAGGCCGTGATTTGCTTCAAGGAGATGCTGGCCAGCTCGTGGCACTGCCTGCCCAAGCACCTGCTGCACAGCGTGAACCAGCGCTTCGGCAGCAACAACACCTCGGGCTCCTGAGCCCTGCCGGCCACGGCAAAGGTGTGTGCTGCCCCCTCCGTGTGTAGGTAGTCGCTTCTCGCCCTCCCGTGCATGTGAATGGCCTAGAGAGAACCTCTTGTTGTGTGAGACGTTCCAATAAATGTGTTGAATGCCAGAGGAGACTTAAGCTGCCGAGCAGGTCTGTGCCCCGAGGGGGTGAGAGCGGGGATGTCGGCGGGGACAGGAGCTGGGAATGCCGAGCACACCGCGGCTCTGCAGTGCTGCTGTAGTGGCGTTCAGGCCACAGCTTCACCTTTTGCCACAGATGCTTAAGGTCAGAGAAGCAGGATCTGGAAGTTAGAAACAGGATCTGGAAGTTGTCCCGTTGTCGGTCGATAAACTGTCGTAAACCTTGAGATGTTAAAGCACCACTACTCTCTGCTTGGCTGTAGTTTGGGGGTTGTTTTTGTTTTGGTTTTTTTTTTTTGGAATTTTTATGTTGTGGAACTTCAGTTGTGAACCTTAGGTAGCAGATATTCTGCCCTGCGAGTGTAACTGAGAGTGCTTGTGCCTGTTCCAGCCCTGTGGAGCCCCCCCCGATGTCCCCTGGCTGCGGGGACAGGGAGAGGGGCAGCCCTGCCCTGGCTGGCCCAGCTCTGTGGGGACACGGGACAGGGCCAGGCCGTGCTGCTGTGGGGAAAGGGGGGGAATCATATTTTAAGCTGTCTTCAAAAACCAATTAAAAACGTTGACTTGTAGAACAATTCCTGTGCTGTAATTCCTGAGAGATGCCTGGGGGTTTCTCCTGACTCCCAGCCCTGCTCTTCCTCCCCTCCACAGGCTTCTGCCACAGCTGGGCTGGGGGATCTGGGCCTGCCCCTTCCCTCTCTCCACAGCCAGGGAACGTTTGGGGGGAAACACAGCTGGACTTTCCCAAAGGAAGCACTCTCACTGGAACTGAACACCCCGGAGTTTTCCTGCCCCAAATTCCAGAGCCTTTGCCCAGTGTGGGGAACGAGCTCTGGAGCACAGAAGCAGCAGCAGGGAAGGATGTTCCTGACCAAATGGCAGCGATTTACTTCCATGTTTATCTGCAATTTGTATCAGAGTCCAGCTAAAGCACCAGGAATGCAGGTCCTGGGTGTTGGAATTCAGTCCTGGTGTGGGTCTGTGTCTGTCCCAGCCCTGGGGCTGGTTGGGGGTGAGAGCCCCCAGCATGGAGTCACTTCTTCTTCACGTTCTGGAGGTGAGGTGCAGACACTTTCACCTTCCCAGGGATATTTCTGGACAAATCGGTGTCCTAGGAAACATGGAAGAGGAGAAAGTGACCACAGCAGCAAAGCCTTTCTGGAGCCCTGGGATGGGATGGGAGAGAGGGGCACAGGACAGCTCCAACCTCAATTCCCAGTGCAAGCACCTGCCCCTGCTCCAGGAATTCCCCTTCCAAACCCACAGGGTTTCTTGGAAGATGCTGCTTTTGTCAGATGAGTGACACAATGCAGAAACAAAAGGCCCACTGAGGCTCAGTTCCTCATGGTCCTTTTCCCAGAGCAGTGGGAAGTGTTCCAGGCCAGGCTGGACATCAGGGCTTGGAGCAGCCTGGGAGAGTGGAAGGTGCCCCTGCCCATGGATGAGATCCTTTCCATCCCAAACCATTGCAGGACTCTCTGACTGCCCCAGGAGCACTGACAATAAACCCAACAGCACACTCAGTTCTGGCAGCATTTCCTCCCCAGATGGCACCTGGTGGACATTTTGCACTGCAGGGAAAGCCTCACCTTGACACTGCGGAACAAATCCTTCTCTCGTGCACTGGCCTCTTTGGACTGCATGAAATTGTGCAGGGCGATCTTGGCAGCTGGAAAAACAAACACAGGGAAGAGTGAAACAGCCTGGAAAACCACCCTGGCTTCAGCAGGCAGAGCACAGGGAAGGATCCAGGGCTCTCACACCATACCTTTGCCTTTCTTCTGGGTGCCCGGGGTGAGCTTGACTTTATACCTGCCCAGAGAAAAGGTTTCTGTAATAAAACAACCTCAGTGCGTCCCCACCCAGGAAGGTGCTGCCACTCACTTGTAGTTGGTCATGGCTGTGTAGGGAGCACAGATGGGGACAGCAAAGAGCAGGATGTCCTCGGGGTGGGGCTGCCCAGTCAGGGAGTCCAGCAGGGCCTCACTGTCCTGGGAGACAAAGGCCCTGAGCTCAGCCCTCCCTGGAGCCAGGGGGCAGGAGGGGGGAACAGGCAGCCTTTGAGCTCCCTTCCAACCCAAACCATTCCGTGGCTCCACTGGCGTGGAATCCCCAAGGCAGGATTTGTGTTTCATCACCAAATTCACATCCTGTGCTGGATCTTGGTTTGGGTCCCCCCCTCAATGGAGTTACAGGGTCACTCAAAGCTTCCCCAGCAGACACCGTTATCCTCCCTTAAGGAATTCAGAGGAATTCACTAATTCCCAGCCCTGGGCAACACCCACAGCCTGTAATTACACAGAAGTAATTACAGAAAAGTTCGAAGCAATTTTATATGTAAATAAACTTCTAAACTAAAGAAGAACCTGCCCTGCTCACTGTGTCATCCTCCAGCCCAGGGCCACCAAGGGCAAACGTCCATGGAGCCAGCTCTGGGTGTATGGAGGATGTGGAGATGAGCAGGGCAGGCACAAAAGGAGCTGAATTTTTAAAAATACAATTAAAAATACAATTAAA
>VZDJ01007753.1:50551980-50570986 GCA_008694505.1 Cyanoderma ruficeps | reverse complement strand
AATACAATTAAAAATACAACTAAGGTGGGTTCTGACAGTTCTGGAGGGCTCCCACCTGCCCCCACCTCAGCACTTAGAGAGCTGAGCATTTATTTACCTCCAGTCCTGGCTGCTCCTGGTCCTGCTCCTCCTGCACACACACACAGAGAACACATCAGGGCTGCAGAAACCACAGGGCTGCTTCTTCCTCCCCAGTAAACCCTTCAATCAGCAGCCCCCAGAAAGCCCCATCCTTGCAGAGAGAACTGATTTCACAAGGCAGGTAAGAGCAGCACTCTGCCGTGGGCGGGAGGGTGGAGTCATCGTTCCAACCTCTAATTTGCCTGGCACACGCCGGGCTGGGAGGAGGGAGATGGAGCTCGGAGATTCCAAAGCCCAGCTGCAGGGCTGGGAGCTGGGTTACACCGGCTGAGGGGGAGGCGCTGGATCAGCGGGATCCTCGGGACTGCTCCGAGCCCCAGCTGTGGCTGTGCTGGGAACAGCAGGAGCACAGGGATTGCTGCAGGGCTTTGGGCTGCTCTGGGAATCCAGGGAGCTCCCTGAGCCCTGGCAACAGACACACAGCTCTGCACAGTGCCCAAAATCCGTGGGGAGCTGCTCAGCCTTGGGGTGAGAGAGCCACAGAGCCAGGAGAGCCCCAGCAAGGGACAGACACGTGGACAGAGAGCTGCTCACCTTCCCCTCCTGCTGCTCACCTTCTCACCCTGTTCCTCACCTTCCCATCCCACTCCTCACCTTCCCATCCCACTCCTCACCTTCCCATCCCACTCCTCACCTTCCCATCCCACTCCTCACCTTCCCATCCCACTCCTCACCTTCCCATCCCACTCCTCACCTTCCCATCCCACTCCTCACCTTCCCATCCCACTCCTCACCTTCCCATCCCACTCCTCACCTTCCCATCCCACTCCTCACCTTCCCATCCCACTCCTCACCTTCCCATCCCACTCCTCACCTTCCCATCCCACTCCTCACCTTCCCATCCCACTCCTCACCTTCCCATCCCACTCCTCACCTTCCCATCCCACTCCTCACCTTCCCATCCCACTCCTCACCTTCCCATCCCACTCCTCACCTTCCCATCCCACTCCTCACCTTCCCATCCCACTCCTCACCTTCCCATCCCACTCCTCACCTTCCCATCCCACTCCTCACCTTCCCATCCCACTCCTCACCTTCCCATCCCACTCCTCACCTTCCCATCCCACTCCTCACCTTCCCATCCCACTCCTCACCTTCCCATCCCACTCCTCACCTTCCCATCCCACTCCTCACCTTCCCATCCCACTCCTCACCTTCTCCTCCTGCAGCTCATCCAGGCCTGTCTCCTGTGCCTCGTGCAGAATTCCTGCTGGGAGGGGCTCCTTGCCAGCTGCACGACGCAGGGGTTTGGTTTTCTGCTGCTGCTTCTTTGCTGCCTCTTCTTTCGTCTTCCCCTTCTTCCCTTTTTTCCCTT
Source organism: Cyanoderma ruficeps (assembly GCA_008694505.1). Classification (NCBI taxonomy): domain Eukaryota; kingdom Metazoa; phylum Chordata; class Aves; order Passeriformes; family Timaliidae; genus Cyanoderma; species Cyanoderma ruficeps. The sequence goes on along the minus strand of VZDJ01007753.1, from coordinate 50,569,530 downwards.
TGTCCTCCCTGTTGGAGCCTGCAGACTGTGGTGACACGGGGAGTGTCAGGGCTGGTGACTGGAGCCACCAGAGCCCGGGGAGGGCACAGCTCCCCCCTCACCCCCAGCAGCTTCATGATGAGCTCCCGGTCCTCCTCGTCCTGGTCCCTGTACTTCTCCTTCATCTTCTTCATTTTACTCTGCAGGAGGAAACACCAGCACCTTCAGAAATGACAACTTCCAGCAGAGTTTTGCAACCAGAGATGCTGATCCCACGTGTTCTTTCCTTCCCAGTATCCCAAACTTTTTCGGAACAGCTCACCAGCAAGCAAGGGCCTGGCTCCAGTGAGCCCTGTGCTAACCCCCACCACCATCACCCTGAAACCACCACCAGCCTGAAGCCACCACGGATATCTGGGAATTCTGGGATTTCTGTCCATATTTCCATGCCGACAGCACAGCCCAGGGTCTCCCTGGTCCCTGCCCACCTTCTGGCCCCTCTTGATGGGCTGAGGGGCTGGGGCAGCCTTGTGGCTGTTGGGAGCAGCTGCAGGTTGGGTCTCTGTGTCTGCCTCCCTCTGCTTCTCTTCAGACAGCTCCGAGTTCTCAGAGTTGTTCTGCTGCTTCTTTTTCTTCATTTCTCTAAGGAGAACAATCACAGCATCCTCATTTGTTGTGAGGAGAGAGGCTGCTGCTCTCCTGACAGCAATCCCACCCTGCTTCCCTGCCACAGGGACCCCGAGGGACACTCAGAAAAAACCTCCCCAGCCCACGAGTAAAACTGTTCCCAGCCAGCATTCCCAAAGGACAGGAGCAGCACCTCACCCTGGAAAAGCAGGATGGACAATGGGCACGGATCAGGCTGGGCACAGAAGTGCCTGTGCCCAGGACATGGGCAGGGAATGGGGAAGAGGCACAGCCCAGAGCAGCTGTGCCTGCCCCTGGATCCCTGGCAGTGTCCAAGGCCAGGCTGGATGGGCTTGGAGCAACCTGGGACAGTGGAAGGTGTCCCTGCCCATGGCAGGGGTGGAATGGGATGGGGTTTAGGGTCCCTTCCAACCCAATCCATGCTGGGATTCCCTGGAACACCCCCTGGCCCTCACCTCCTCTCCTTGGCCGAGAGATGCCTGCGGCCCTGGGCCCTGCTGTCGCCCTGAGGAGGGAAAGGCAGCTCAGGGCACGTCCTGCCCAGCAGCTCCCACGGCTGGGGCCACCCAGCAGAGCTGCTGGGACCTTACCACGTTGGGCTCTTCCTCTTTGGGGATGGTTTTCTGCAGGGATCTGTGGGGAGATGGAAAAGGAGCTTGTCAGCAGACGTGGGGCAGCTCCCCATGGACACACCGACTCGGGCAGCTTGGCTGTGACTTGCTGCTTTCTAGAGAGGCAATCCCAGCCCTGGGGACTGGAAAAGGCACAACACTGGGATTCACTTCAGAAAACCACCTCAGCTCTCTGCCAGCTCCTCTCACACACACACAAACACAGCCTGGGCACTGAGGGAGCCCCAAAGTGCAGCTTCCCAGGCACAAAACCCCATCAGCACCCACCCAGCCCCTGCTCCCTGCACCCTCCAAGGGCTCCCACTGCCAGGGACAACAGGGAGATGAGCTCATCCCACAGCTCACACAGCAGAGGCAGCTCAGGGCTGTTCTCAGGTGGGAGCAGCCCTGAAAGGACAATGAGGCAGCATTCCCATTGCTGAGCATGGAAAGAAGGGACAGCAGTGCATCCCAGCCTTGTCCTGGCAGGGTTGTAGGAGACCCTCAGGTGTCCCCAGCTGCTGCTTCTCTCACCTCTGGGACTGCAGGTGTGACAGGTCGATTGTGGTGTCTGGGTAATTCACCTCTTCCTCCTTCACCTCCCTCTGGGGCTCTGCATGTTCCTCCTCAGATTCTCCATCATCCTCCTCGGAGTCAGCCTCTGGAGCAGGAGTGTTCCCTCCTCCCTGCTCCAGCTCAGCAACACCCTCCTCATGGGTATTCTCAGCTGTGGCTTCCTCAGCTTCTGGAGCTTCCTCACCCTCTGGAGCTTCCTCAGCCTCTGGAGCTTCCTCAGCCTCTGGAGCTTCCTCGGCTTCAGCTTTTTCCTCCTCACTGCTGCTGTCTCCTCCATCTGGGGCACCCAGGGCAGGAAAACACAGAAACACCAAACTGAGCCATGACCCCACGGCTTGGCATCCCATGGTTTGGGTTGGAAGGGACATTAAATCCCACCCAGTGCCACCCCTGCCCTGGCAGGGACACCTCCCACTGTCCCAGGGACACCTCCCACTGTCCCAGGCTGCTCCAAGCACCATCAAACCTGGCCTTGGACACTGCCAGGGATCCAGGGGCAGCCACAGCAAATCTGGGAATTCCAGCCCAGCCCCTCCCCACCCTCCCAGCCAGGAATTGCCAATTCCCAACATCCCATCCATTGCTGCCCTCTGGCAGCGTGAAGCCATTCCCTGTGTCCTATCAGTGATCCAAGCTCTGGGATCACCCAGACCCTGAAGGATCCCCCCCAGCAGCACCCACAGCACCCACACACCCATCCCCTCCCCGTGTACCTAAAAGCTCCACCTCCTCAGCCACCAGCTCACTGGCACTGCTGGAAACCGTGTCCAGATCCTCATCCTGGACTTTGACCTTCCTGTCCTCCCGGTGTCTCCACACACAGCTCTCATCCACCTGCAAACCAGGAGCCCCCGTGTCAGCCCTGCTGACGCTCACACAACGCCTCACTCGGCTTTTTTCCTTCCCTTTTTAACACTTTTTTTCCCATCAAAAGGCAAGAAAATTAAACCAGACCCAAGAGTGCCAACCTCAGAAGTCAGGGTGACACACACAGAGCTGCACTCCCAGATCCCCTGAACATTCCCATGCTCCAAACAGAGCTGGGATAACACCCCTGGCACAGGCAGCAAGGCCCAGAGCCTGTTTGAAATGCAGACAGTGCACACTGGGCTGAGATGGAAATGGAAGCAGAGTCATTATCAGCAAGAAGCCTTTTATGGGATTTGTCCCAGTGAGAAAAGAAGTAATTGGGAATATACTGATAAGCAAGATGCAGAAAATAAGCCTCCTGCAGCTCCAAGCAAATTACAAAAGCCAGCAGGAGCTGCATGGGAAAAGCTGTACCTTAAACAAGAAGCTGAAGCCCATCATCAGATAGGAAGGTGGAAGGAAATTCTTTTTCCCTGAAAAACAAAGGGAGAGTCTCATGAGGAGGTTTAGCAGCCATGCTGCAGGACGTACTTCCAAAACTCGTTTTCATTAGAGGCTTTAGGCTACCAAAAAATTACACTGGGGCTTATTTTATCTCTGGGATGAGAACAGGAGAGCTCAAAAGCAGCTGAGTTAATGAACTTCTGCCCAGGGCTCAGCTCAAAATGCTGCTGCAGCTGCCTGATGCTCAGACCAAGCCATTCCCAACAGATCCCTGAGATCTGCTGCCACTGCAGGACAGCCCAGCAGCTCTGGGAAAACATCCCATTCCCACTGTTCCCCTGTGCCTCACCTCGGATCATGAAGCTCCCAGTGGTGAGATATTCTCCCGTGGGGGCAGTTTTGGAAACCTAAAAGAAAACCATGATGAACTGTCAAAGATCTCTGTGATGGGAGGCCAACATCAGGTGACAAGAGCACCAAGAGAAACACCGGCCCAACAAGAGCTGAACTCCTGAGAACAGCTCTGCAGGACTGTATCAAAGGGGTTCTCCCTCTCCTTGCAGGGATTTTTCCCAAGGGATGTTTCAATCCAACCACACGCTGCGTTTCAGGAGTCCTGGGTGAGGAACTCGGGCAATAAACCCAGGATGAACTCAGCAGCACTCGGGGAATAAAACCCCCACGGCTTTGGCGCCACGGCCACGCTCTCACCCGGGAGTTTGACACACAAACTGTCTGTGGTCACAGCCCAGTTCCCGGGGATGCTGTGGGAGAGCTCCTGCCTGCAGTGCTCACCTGGCTGTGGGAGACCCACCAGGCACTGGTGACCACACGGGCGTCCCAGGCAGCGCTGTAGCACAGGGCCATGGTCCCCGCCTCCGTCAGCGTCCGCGGTGGGATGGGCTCACCTGGCAACACCCAGCACCCGTTAAACCCTGCCCTGATCCAGCCTGGCAGCTTCCCAGGAAGGATTGACTGCCACCCCACCGCCAGCTCCTGTCCCCAGGCTCCCCAGAGGTACCTGAGGGGTTCTTGATGACGCAGCTGGTGGCTCCGTGCAGATCCGCGTGCACGTAGATGTCCCCTGGGAAAGGGGAGACCTGGGTCACACCCACACTGCCCTGGAGCCAGGGAAGTCTCTGAGCTGAGATGGGAATGCCTGGGGTGGCTGCAAGGGGCAGGGTGGGGGCACAGAAGCCTTTCAGCCCATCCCTGTCCCAGGGAGAATCAGCTCCTCTGCTCCTGAGGGGAGCCCATCCAAGCTGCTCTCACCCCATGGCAACGGGGAGCTCCCACTGCCAAAATTCCCTTCGAGCCAAGGCCCAGCTCAAGGACAAAGCAGAGAGACCTTCCCATGTCACTCCTGGACATTGCCAGCACTGGGGAAGAGGAGGGAACCCCCAGAGCCCCTCCAGGGACTCACCAGGTTTGAGGTAGCGCTTCACGATCAGCTCGTTCTGCTGCTGGTCCCTGCCAGCAATGACCAGGTAATTCTCAGAGCTGATGAACCACAGGAACTTCTCAAACCTGCCAAATTCCAGCAAACCCACGGTGTGAGAAACACCTGGAACTAACAGGACATTGCACAGGTGGTTTTTGACACCAAACTCAGGATTATCCCTCTCAGCATCTACAACTGATGACACTGAAAATATTTTTCCTTCCATCCACAGGCCTGGGACATAAAAACAAGGTGTGGGACAACTGCAGCACCACTGGCAGTGAGATTTGGAGATGAAACAAGAAGCACCATCACCACAGTCCTCCTGTTTATTTTTATTTTGATGATTCAGTCATTGGGGTGGTTAAAAGCTTCGAGGTTTTGTTTCATTTGTTTGTTGTTTTTTTTAAAGCACAGAAGCCCAGAAGGGTTGGGGTTGGAAAGGACATTAAAGATCATCCAGCTCCCACCTTCCCCTATCCCAGGATGCTCCAAGCCACCTCCAGGCTGGCCTTGGACACTTCCAGGGACGTGGCAGCCACAGCTGCCACCCCTGGGAACCATTCTGGGATCCTCTGACTTTGAGCAGCACCTTTAGGGAGACTCCAGCCAAAGTGCAGTGCCCAGAAATCCTAAATAACCCCACTGCCAAACCAGGGAAAATCCACCCTGACACAGGACACCAGAGAAGGGTGATGGAGCTGTACTTGCCAATAGACCTTTCTGGCTTTCTGGATGGTGGTGACCGTCTGAACTTCCCTCAGGGTTTGCTTGGTCTTCTTCTCAGCTGATTTAAAAGCCTGTGTGGACAGAAAGGAGCGTCACCACGCAGCAGGAATCCCAAAATTCCTCACTGAACACTGAGAAAGTTGGTAGGAAATAACTCTGGACTGGGCTCCACCCAGCCCTGATCTTCAAACTCCACCCTGGAGAGCTGCAATGATCAGCTCTTGGATTTTGGAAGGATTTCCACAGTTTTTCCACCCTAAGTCCTGGTCTGTCAATATCTCCACCTGTTCTGAGTATTCCCAGTGCTGCTGGTGGAAAAGGAGGATCCAGCATGGATCTGCAATCCTCCACTGAGCCCAAAATGTCAACAATAAACCAACCCTGGCTGATTGTTTCTCCCCTTTCATGTTTTGTCAGGGCTGCTCAGGTCAGCTCAGGATTCCCCACTGAACACTGGCAGGGATTTTCCTTTCAAACACCTTCTAAAATCCAAGGGAAAAAAACCAAAATACCTTTTCTGCAGCTTCCACTGTCTTCTGAGTTTTCTTGGCTGCGTGTCTTTTGTGGTCATAGTACCTGTGAGACACAAGGGTTTGGCCCTGAAATCCCAGCAGATCCACCCCTTCCTCCTCATCCCACACAGTCCAGGCCTCTGCATTTTTTTGGGGCAGAACTGGATCCCAAATTCAATCAGTGTCCACTGGGTCTGGACAAGGGGAATTCCCATCCCAGAGCTCAGGACAAACTGCTGTTTCAATTTTTAACTCTGATTTTCACCCTTCCTCCTGCAGTATTGTCACCAACAACTGCACACCCAGAGAAACTTCTCCTCCAAAACCACACATTTGCTGAAAAATCTTACTTTTTGGCGTTGGCATAGGCAGACAAATTGAGATCAACGTCGACCAACGAGGGTTTGTTTTTCTGAGGTTTCTTCAACTGTTTGCTTTTATTCTTTTTCTTTTTTCCCTTTGGTTCTTCTGTTTCTTCCTTCTCTGCATCAGCATCATCCTCCTCCTCTTCCTCTTCAGAAAACACATAGGGGTTCCTAAAAGGATTAAAGATTCCATCACAAGATTAAGATAAGAGAGCTGGTTCATTTTTAATCCTTGGTGCAACGTGCTCTTCATTTAATTCTCTCAGAAGTTTGGCCCAAGGAGCCTCCAAACCCTTTTCCTGTGCAGACACAGGAAGCCCTGCACTGCCTCGTGTGCCAACCCTTTTTTTTTTGGTCTTGGGGTCAACCAAATTTGAGGGGGGGAAAAAAGAAAATAAAAACAGAAGATAAAGAAGATAAANGAGTATTTTTATATATATATCTATCTTCTTTTCCAGTAGACAGAGTATTTTTTATATATATACATATATCTTCTTTTCCAGTAGAGTATTTATATATATATACACATATATCTTCTTTTCCAGTGGATAGAGTATTTTTTTAATATATAAATACATATATCTTCCAGTAGATCAAGAGTATTTTATATGTATATACACACACATATATACATATATCTTCTTTTCCAGAAGATCAAGAGTATTTTTTTATATATATATAGATGTGTGTATATATATATATATGTATATATATGTGTACATATATGTATGTGTGGGTGTGTATATATATGTATATATGTGTGTATATATATATATACACACACACACACACACACACACACACATAATACACATATATCTTCTTTTCCAGAAGATCAAGAGTATTTTCAGCATCTCCAATCCAAGGAAACTGACTGAAAACAAGTTCCTTCTCTGAACTGACACGCAGCTCCACCAGTCCATCACCCCACTCCTGAAAGTGAGGCCACTCAAAGCTCGTGGGTTAACTCTGCCACGCCCCAACCTTCACACCTGAACTTCCGGGTGTAAAAATGACAGTTTGGAATTTTTTTTCATTATTATTATTTTTTTTAAATCTCCAAGCTGCTGCAGCAGGCACCCACCTGAGCAGCATGGTGATGTGGTTGGTCTGCAGCTTTAACTCTTTGATGGCCGTGGCCACGGGGTCCCCCTGGGCCTGGGCCTCCTTGACGATGGCGCCGATCTCGGTCCAGTCGATCTGGTTGGCCAGGGCGCTCCTCACCACCTGGATGGCCCTGTCCACCACCTCCAGGTTCACCTCGATCAGCTCCCCCTTCAGCTGGTCGGCTTCCTTAGGGAAAGGAGCACCTTGGAGCCACTGCAGCCACTCACACACCCGCTCAGCAGCGGCTTTTTAAAGAAATGGAAAAGTGGCCGTGAAGGAATCCAAGGGTGGGGTGAAGTGGTGGCACAGGAGAACGTCCAACCCCAGTGCTGCCCGTCCCTGGAAGGGTTCCAGGCCAGGATGGAGCATGGAATTGGGGCTGTTCAGCTCGGAGGAAGTTGTGTAGAGACCTCCCAGCAACATTCCAGGACCTGAAGAGGCTACATGAAGTGGGAGAGGAGCTCCAACTCAGGAACTGCAGGGACAGGACACAGGGAATGGCTTCCCACTGCCAGAGGGCAGGGATGGATGGGATTTTGGGAAGAGATTCTGCCCTGGGAAGGTGGGGAGGCCCTGGCACAGGGTGCCCAGAGAAGCCCCTGGATCCCTGGCAGTGTCCAAACCCACACTGGACAGGGCTTGGAGCACCCTGGGACCGTGGGAGGTGTCCCTGCCCCTGGAGCTGGATGGGATGGAAGTTCCCTCCCAACCAAACCATCCCATGGTATTGTGATTATATATTTTTTTTTTAATTAAAACCCCAAATCTGTCCTACCTGAGCCTGCTGGAGAGCTTCCAGTCTGTGCTCATGGTCCTTACGAACGTTTTCCAGTTTCTTCAAGGCTTGTTTTTCCTTTTAAATATAAAATAGTCAAAATATATATATATATATATATATAAAAATCCAAATGGCAACAGGTAATCACTGCAAGAAGCAAGAGAAGCTTCTGGAAATGTGGGAGCCATGCCAGCTGCCCAGGCCTGGATCAGGACACACCTGCTGCAAGGCCTTCAGATCAATCTTCTGCCCCTCCAGCTTGGAGTAGAACTCATCCGTGGCCTGCAGAGAGAATCAGGTTGGAGAATGCCCAGCTCTGGCCTGGAGAGTTCTGGAGAACGTGGCCTGACTCAGAGCAGGCAGAGGAGGCTCCCTGCAGACAAGGGGCTGCAAAGCACTGAAAGAGGTGACAGAGGCTGAAACAACCCCCAGGAGCTTTCTCCATTGCCCTTCCCGTGGGATGAGCCCAGCAGGACCCTCGGGGCTGTGTCTCACTGCAAACACAGAAGGAAAAAAAGAGGCCAAGCAAAGGCTCAGCCTTTTTTGGCTGAGAAATGCAGCAAAGCAGCTGCTTTGGTGCAGATTAAATGGTTGCAAAGGCAGATTTGTCTGCCCTGGATTCCTGGTGCCTCACTGGGTCAGTTAAAAAAGCACAAAGACCCAAAATGCCCCAGAACTGCTCCTGGGGCTCCAGCTGGGCTTAAAGCACAAGATGAGGAACGTTTGGGGATCAGCAGAGGGACTGGGGACAAGGGATGGAGGGACAGGACACAGGGGATGGCTTCCCACTGCCAGAGGGCAGGGATGGATGGGAGATTGGGAATTGGGAATTCCCAGATTTGCTGTGGCTGCCCCTGGATCCCTGGCAGTGCCCAAGGCCAGGTTGGACACTGGGAGGTGTCCCTGTCCATGGAATGGGTGGAATGGGATGAGCTCTGAGTCCCCTCCAGCCCAAACCACTCTGGGATTCTGTGATCACTGAAGGAGATGACAGAAATCCAGGCAGGAAGCAGGGCAGGAGCGTGGAGTGGGAATTCTGGAGATCAAGGTCAGCAACAAGAGGCAATGAATGACTCCAGAGGTTAATGAATGACTCCAGAGGTTAATGAGTCCAGGACCAGAAAGAACAATACCCCCAGGAAACACCAAATTAAGAGGCCTGAGGCTTTCAGAGCAGTGCCAGAAGTGTGAGTGTGGTGTCTGCCACACAGACAACTCAAGATTCCAGTTCTCCAGAAGAAAACATCTGGGATCCTGTGACTGCAGATTCCACCTCCCTCACAGGCTCCACACTGCAGGAGCAGAGCTCAGGAGCCAGCACTGCCCAGCTGCAGCCTCAAATCCTGCCTGAGCTGGCCTTTCCCATCAAACATTCACCCACAAAATGAATCACCCCTTCCCCTGCTCTCGTTAACAACCCCTGCACTGTGTTTTAATTACTCTCTGCAGCAGCAGTCAATCCAAGCACTAAAGTGCAGTGTCAGCAAAAGCACTGTACCTTATTGAATGAGTCAAATTCCAAGTAGGGACATTTTGAATGTTGAGAAAACAAGAAAGGATGAAATTCCTCATATCTGTAAAATACACATTTGATATTATCACCTGAAAACTCATCTCTGCAGGCTAGCAGCAAGAAAGGGAAGAAATACTTCAAATATTTACGTGTAGATATCTTCTGCTGGTTTGTCTGGTTCCAGACTTGGCTTTTTCTCCCTTTTCTGGATGACATAACCCTGAAAGAACCCAAAAACATCATTTGTGGAAAAGTTCAGAGATCATCAATAAATAATCCCAGCTCTGCCTGACCCACTGGCTTGTCTTGACTCCCAATTTCTTCTGGAAAAAGAAGTGAACTTCTTCCAACCCTCAGGACTATCCCATAAATGCTGAGTTTATGTGCAGAATTTATTACAGAACCTATTAAAAGCCAAGTGTAAATCTCCCAGGATTTATATAACCTGCCCAGCCTGTGGAAAGAAGCAATTTTTATTCCACCTGACACCCAGGAATCAAATCCAGAGCTGAGAAGAGCAGGAATTGCCCATCCTGAGGAATTCCTGCTGGCCATTTTACCTCTGCAATTCCAAATTACTGCAAACCCACCCCAGACCCACCTTTCCACTGAAGTTGTCAGTGAGGGCCATGAATTCTTCTGCTTTCTCTAGAGCTGAAAGAACCTTCTCAAGGTTTTCTGAAGAGAAAACAGAATTATTTCAGCCCTGGTGCTTCGCTCCAGCAACCACTGCTCATTTTAAACAGGAGGCTAAGCTTACATCTGGGAAGTTTTTAATAAAAAAATCTATTCAGATGCTTTTAGCACATAATTATTCAAGTTTCAGGAGGGGAAAAAAAGACCCCACAAATACCAGCACTTCATGAAACTAAAGCTGCAGGGGCAAAGCATAAACCAGAAGCCGCGAGAAGTTATTTTTTACAGCACCATAATGCAGGAGGAAGGAAAAAAATTCCTCTGGATTTATGGCAAATATAAAGCACACGAGGAAAGCAGGACTGCAGGAAAATATTTTCTGATTTTATTATCCTAACCTTTAATTTCCCAATAAATGTAAGGCTGCTTCTTTACCAAATTCCCAATGTTTGCTACAAAAAAAGACTTGGATGTAAATTCTTCTTGTCAAACACCCTTTGAACTCACCTCAAGGGTGAGGTGGTGTCTCACCATAAAACCATTTAGACTACAGGAACAATCTGATATTTTATCTCCAATTTATGCACAAATCAAGAGTTTCAAGGTAAGCAAGCTAAAACCATTAAAAACAAAACCACATGGTCAGAACCACAGCTTTACTCATCTCTTTGGGGAAAAAAAAACACTATAAAGACATAAAAATCCCCAAATTTGTGGCCCAGCCTTTAAATTATGACACCTTTGTTTTCCAGATGTTGATCTATCTTGACAGCTCCAGAAAATCCAGCTTCTATAAGGCAGTGCTCAATGAGGGTGGCCCCATAAGCTGTTAAAAAAATATACATAAAACAGTGAACCTGTAGAAAATATTCACAATTTGTATTTAAAAGGCTGGACACAAGAGTGTGAGAAGAGTGCCAAAAATCAGAGAAGGAGCAGGAGGGATGGGTGGGTAAAGAGGAGGGGGTGAGAAACAGCCAAAAATCCCAAAAAGGGGAAAAATGGTCAAGATTTGAGAGTGGAGAAGCTGGGCCTGGTAATTGGAGCAGCAAAACCATGAGAGGCCAAGGTTTCCTACATGACAGGATCAGAAACACCAAACTGCAGCATGGATATGGCAAAACTGGGGTGACTGGGGGACAATAATTATACAGAAACATTATTANTGAGAATTAAGAGATGGGGGAAGTAATGCTTAGGTCTGATTTGAGCTCTTCAGGAAATTCTCTGCTTGAGAAGTGTTGCCAAGTCAGGAGGAAAACCAAACTTGTTCTGAGGACCTCACACAAGACAAATTTGGTTCTGTCAGTCAGGAAAAGCTGACTTTACACTTCCAGCTCCTGTTTGGTAGCAGGCTGGTGCAAAATGCCCCGAGCCAGAGCTCCAGCAGAGCCACTGGCAGGCTCAGCTCCGTGCAGCTGCCTTGGGATCAATAAATCCCTGTTTCCCAAGGCAGCCTGGCCTAGGGGGATGTGTCCATGCCCACGGCAGGGGGGGAATGAGATGAGCTTTAAGGTTCTTCCCAATCCAAACCGCTGCAGGATTCTGTGGTAGGTTATCCTGACCTCATTTCATCTCTAACAAAGGGCAATCACTTACGGAGGAGTGGGTTCAGGACCCTCTTCAGCTGCTCCCCTTTGGGTGCATTTGATATGATCTCAGTCAACCTGCAGGGGAAAATGGAGAGCTGCAGTTCCAAAGGGGAATGTGCTTTAGAACAACACTGCGTTGCTTAGAAGCTACAAAACGTTTCCAGCCTTAAAAAATGAAACTAAAAAACGGCCTCTAATGGGTGAGGAACCACCCAAAGATTTTCACAGCTCTGACAAATCTGGGTTTATCCCACTAAATACATCACTAATGAGCTCTGGAATTGGAATTACCTGCCCATGTTTGGCAGAGGCACAGGAGCTTTTGCCCTGCCCACAGGAAATGCACCATTCATTGTTGGAGCCCTGGGCACTGAGAATTCCAGACTTTCTGTGCTCACAGGCACTGACCCCCAACAAACACTGCACTGACCTGAGGCTGTGGAAAAGGCTCCCAAAATTGAGTGACAGCGCTGGGATTGTGGGGGTGGGGTTTGAACAGAAGTGTGTGATGGCACAGGGTGGAAAACTCAGAGTTTAAGGTTTTAGAATACAGTAATATATATAAAGCAAAATGGAGGATTTAGGGCATTGGCCAGTCCTTCTTTTTCACCTTCTTCTTCACGGGTCTGGGAGGTGTTTTGTAACTGGGTAGAAAAATGTGCATAGTAGACCATGGGTGGTTGGTTGTTGGGTTAAAAGTAAAAATAATTTAGGCGTAATTTCCTAATTGCACAATTTGTGCTTAAAAGGTCTTGGAAAGAGTTAGAGACAGAGCCATTTTTCACCTTGTTAGCCAGAACTCACAGCTTGTGAGACTGTGACATAGATAAGAATGAACATCTGAGTCTGAACATGAAAACTGCATCACTCGAGCATTTAATTCCAGCTCTAACAGAAGAAAAGAAGATTAAAAAACCACAATTTCTGACCTCTGGAATTGAAATTACCTGTCCAAGGTGGGCAGAGGCACAGCAGTTTTTGCACTGCCCACAGTAAACACACCATCAGTGAACTCTGAGATGACATTACCTGTCCAAGGTGGGCAGAGGCACAGCAGTTTCTGCACTGCCCACAGTAAACACACCATCAATGAGCTCTGAGACTGACATTACCTGTCCAAGGTGGGCAGAGGCACAGCAGTTTTTGCACTGTCCACCGGGTACCGCTCCCGCACCGCAAACCTGACGTCGTCCGCGCCGTCCGTGCGGAACCTCAGGATGTTGAGGATGAGGTACTCGTGGTCGGTGAGCACGACGTTCCCCTGGGAGCACAGGGACCCTCAGGAGGCCACCCAGGTGTCCCCTGGCCCCGGGGGACACGGCTGGAGGCCTCCCTCACCCTGTCGTAGAGCTCCACGATCAGGTGGTAGGCGGCCTGGTCGCTGCCGAACTGCAGGTCCACGATGCGGTCGACGCCCAGCTGGGTCACGCTCACCAGCCGCCGGGTCTTCAGGTGCTTCCGGCACTGCAGGGGATGGGTGAGCCTCAGGCTGAGCTCCCAGAGCTCTCCAACCACTGCTGCTTTAGTGGGGAACCCTAAAACTGTCAGCTGCTGCTCTCCTGCTTTATCCAGGCAGCTCCTCTCCAGGCCTGAAACTCAGGGATAGGTGAGAAACTCAAGGACGCCTGACTGCCTCGAGGCTCGAAAAATGAAAATAACAGTGAATTCAGTAGTAGGGCAAACCTGGAGTAAGGACTTCATTAGGGGGGCAAACTTGGAGTAAGGCCTTCATTAGTGGGGCAAACTTCACAGAATCACAGAATGTGGAGGTTGGAAGGGACCTTCAAGATCATCGAGTCCAACCCAGCCCCAAGACCTCAACTAGATCATGGTGTCAAGTGCCACATCCAGTCTCTTTTTAAACACATCCAGGGATGGTGACTCCACCACCTCCCTGGGCAGACTATTCCAGTATTTAATCACTCTTTCAGTGAAAAACTTCTTCCTAATATCCAACCTGTATTTCCCCTGACGCAGCCTGAGACTGTGTCCTCTCCTTCTGTCAGTTGCTGCCTGGAGAAAGAGACCAACCCCCAGCTGTGTACAGCCACCCTTCAGGGAGTTATAAAGTTATATATAACTCTAAGCTATACTTAGAGTAAGGGACTTCATTAGGGGGGCAAACTTGGAGTTTGGGACTTCATTACCTGAAGGTGTAAGTGGGCAATCAAGCTCTGATATGCAAACAGAGCAAATTACATCTGTCTGAAAAGCTCACGACTGTCGTCCCTCTCGGGTGTTGTCTGTGCGACACTCCTGCACTGGCCAAGGTGGACCCCCTGAAGGCCTTTCAATAATTACCTGCCTTTAGCCTTTAACTCTGTCTAGCCCCTGTTCTAGGTGGCCTGTCCAAGCATCAGAGGGGTGGGAAAAATGTCTGGGAAACATCTGAAAGCATCTGGGAATGGCTCGGCTGTAGAGCCCTCCCGTGGCACCAACCACTTCCTATTTAACTCAACTATCACCAAAGCAAAAATGTTGGTGCTCACCAAAGTAACTCTTTCATTTTTATATTATAAACACAATTGAGCCCAGTTCTTAATATGAAGACATTTCTTCCATGTTGTTTGTTTAGCTCAAAGGAGCAGCTGGTTCAAATTCTACGAGTTTCTTTTGTGAAGAGAACTGGGATTATCCCTGCATCCATCCCTGCCACGGAAAGCCACCCCAGGGAACCTCTGCTGAGTCATTTCTGGCTGCACCCAGAGGATGGGCAGACCCATGGGAGTCATCCCAGGCTGTATTCCCGTGGATCTCCCTGTGGATGCAGCTGCAGGAGCCCAGCCTGTGAGCCTGGAGCAAGGCCTGAACCCCCAGAGCTGAGCAGGCTGAACAGAGGGCTCTGCACCACAGGCTGCTGCATCCACACAATCCAACTGGAGTGACAAGGACTGTGCTGGAGCAACGTCCCACAAGGTCTGCGAGGTCCAGAAGAGACATCCAGGACATCAGCAGTAGTTTTATAAATTTAAATATCCATTGTTTCAGGCACTGAACAACACTGATGTGACACCAAGCCCAGATTTGCTCTTCCCTTGCCTTCAGATCAGCCAGATCAGGATTCACTGGGATAATCCTTCCCTATTATCTCGCCTCCAAGGACAGAACTCCAACATTCCTTCTTGCTATGCAGACACTTCAGTAAAAACCAAGGCCTGGGGGGTTTACCTTCATGGCAAAGCTGGAGGGCACCATGTCCATTAAAAACCAAGGCCTGGGGGGTTTACCTTCATGGCAAAGCTGGAGGGCATCATGTTCTTTGGCCACTCAAACTCGGTCAGGTGCAGGCGGATCCCGGATTCCAGCAGCAGCGTGGCCTTGCAGTCCGGCCTGGGGGGGCAAAACAAAGGAGCTGCACCCCAAAATCCCCAGGGATCCCTTCCAAATGATCCCCTCCTGGGATTCCACAAGGCACAGGAGCAGTCACCCCACTACCCATTGGTTTGCAGAGTGTTTCCCTCCCCAGATCCTATTTCCTAAGAACCTTTTGGGTAAAAAAAATTACTCCATTTTACCAAAAACCAGCGGAATTTCACTGAAAACGAGTCAGAAATTACTGCAGGCAATCAAAAAAAAAAAATCTAGTCTTCACACAGCGTTTTCTAAAGAGTTTTTAAACAAAGATATTTAAAGCTCTTACTTTTGCAGGCGGATGAGATAAGTCTTGTTGTCCACATCGTAAACGTTGTTCACCCTCATCCCCAACAAGCTGCCAAAAGGAAAACAAGGAATGCTCTGGAGAACCCAAAACTCAACAGGCTGGAAAAAATCCCAGTGGCAATTAAAGCACACAGGAGGACAAGTTATAAATTACCAAATTATACAAATTACCAAGTTATATAAATTACCAAGTTATATAAATCGCCAAGTTACAAAAAAGTTACCAAGGGGTAACCAAAAGGGCAGCAATGGAAGATTCATGGAATGAACTGGAAATAACATGGAGAGATGGAGAAACTGCTCTCAAGACACAGCAATTAAGAGAGGGAGAAAATTAGATTCAGAAATTTGTGTTAATGGATATAATGCAGAAAGCTGGGAGCTCCTGCCCGTGCTCCTCTTTGTGGCAGAAATGCAAAATGTACTGGTTGTACTGGAGCTCCTCTGCCAGCACAGGGCACCAGTAATCCCAGTATGGGATACCACTGAACTGGTCTGGAGGGTGTCAGTCACTCCCTTCAGGGTGGGGCTGGACATGCAGAGTGCCCTGGACACCGGGGATGGGGCAGAGCTCCACAGGGATGTGAGGAGTTTCCCAGCTGGGGAACTGGAGTTGCTCAGCCTGGAAAACAAGGCTCCAGGGAGAGCTCAGAGCCCCTGGCAGGGCCTAAAGGGGCTCCAGGAGAGCTGGAGAGGGACTGGGGACAAGGGATGGAGGGACAGGACACAGGGAATGGCTTCCCACTGCCAGAGGGCAGGGCTGGATGGGATATTGGGAAGGAATTCCTGGCTGGGAGGGTGGGAGGCCCTGGCACAGGGTCCCCAGATTTGCTGTGGCTGCCCCTGGATCCCTGGCAGTGCCCAAGGCCAGGCTGGACGGGGCTTGGAGCAGCCTGGGACAGCGGCGGAACGGGATGGCAGCCGGGGCTGAGGGGGCTCTGCAGAGCCCAGGCCGGGCAGCGCTGAGGGGCAGAGCGGGGCCGGGCACAGCCGTGAGAGCAGGACACGATGGAGCAGCAGAGCCCTCACAGCCCTGAGACTACGGCGGGGCGGCGAAGCCGGGCAAGGACCAGGACCACGGCGGGGCCAGAACCAGAACCGGGGCCAGGGCCAGAACCTGGGGCAAGACCAGGACCCACAGCGCCGGGCCCCGCTCGCCGGGACCGCAGGGCTGGGGAGTACCGGTACCTCTGCCGCAGCTCGGCGAGCACCGCGCGGATATCGACGGTGCTGAAGCGGGACTTCATGGCGCCGGCGCCGCCCGCCGAGACCCACAGGGACCCCGGCCGCCGGCCCCTCCGCACCCCGGCTCCGCACCGACCCCGCTCCCTCACGGCTCCCGCGCCTGCGCCCACGGGCGCTACGGATCGCTCCCGGTGCCAATCCCCGGCGCTCCGCGGCCGCTCACGGGCCGAGCCGGGCGTGGCCATGCCGCCCGCGACCGACAGGAGGCGCTGTGAGCGCGGGGGCGCTGAGGGGGCGGGCGGGGAGCGGGGCCCGGCGGTGACAGAAAAGGACACGGGAGTGACAAAAAAGGGTCCAGGAGTGACAAAAAAGACTCCGGGGGTGACAGAAAAGGGTCGGTGTATGACCAAAGGGTCCCGGGAGAGGCCGGCAAACGGGGGACAAAAAGGGGCGGCAGAGGGTCCCGTGTGTGGCAGAAGGATGCTGCGGGTGTGGGGAGAAGGAAAAGGGGTCCCGCGTCTCTCTGTGCTGAGCAGGGCAAAGGTGCTCACGTGTGTCCGTGCCGGGCAGCGAAGGGATCCCGCGGGACGCCTTTGATGAGTGTTTGTTGGGATGTATAATTTGAGGTTGGGATTTGTGTTTGAGGTTAGTTTGGCGGTGTGAATTTCGAGAGGGAGCGTTGGGGGTGCGTTGCGTGCGAGCGGCAGTAGGAGGCGGTGTATTTTTTTGGGCGCGTCGGGTGTAAAAGGGTATTTTTGGGTGTTTTTTTTGTGGCGTTTGGGGTTGTGTGTGTCAAAAGGGGAGCCCGCGTGTCTCTGTGTTGCCCAGGCTACGCTGGCGTGGCTATTCACAGGCGCGATCCCGCTACTGACCGCCACGGGAGCTTTGACCTGCTCCGTCTCCG
>VZDJ01007753.1:50482885-50550604 GCA_008694505.1 Cyanoderma ruficeps | reverse complement strand
GGACGCCTGCTCGGCACAGCGCACGGCAGCCCAGAACCCCCGGGCTCGGCGGTCCGCCAGCCTCAGCCTCCCCGGAGCTTGGATTACAGGCACAAGCCACCGTGCCCGGCTGCTCCTCGGCGCTGCCTCCGCTCCCCATCGCTCCCGGAGCCGCTCCTCTCGCTTCGGGAGCTCCTCGGTGGGAGGAGCAGCAAGCACGGGAAGCAAAATTAGCTCTTTATGTGAGCGTTCAACGCGATGCTTTGGTTTAGACAGGCCAGGTTATGCTGTTGTAAGGTGGAAATTTAAGTGTGTGATGCTGCTCTGGGATGCGCCCAGAGAAAGCTCAGAAGGGTTTGCAGAATGTCTGAGAGGCAGCCTGCTCCCTGCAGGTGTCATGAGCTGAATGATTCTCAGCAAAGGCTATAAAATAACAAAAAAACCCAAAACTAAGGCAAGGAATAAAATCCAGGAGCTTCCTGCTTTTATCCACCCCCCGCAGCTGCCTGGGAACACTTTCACTGAGGGTTTTTCATCTCAGCTCTGTGTTTTGCCTCTGGCAAAGAGACCAAAGAGACCCGGGTATCCCGTGGGGAATAACCGGCGGGTTTCTCTCCTCTTTGGATGGCTCATGGGATTGTGTTTCTCCAGCACAGAGGTCAAGGCCAGGGTGTCCTACCCAAGCAGGGCCACTCCTCCTGCCCTGCCAGCCCTGCCCAGCAGGTGCCTCAGCACTTTTCCAGCCCATCCCGAGCCGCTGCAGCCAAATCCAGGGCTAAAGTCCACAGGGCAATCCCATCCCAGAGAAGGAAAATAAGATTTTTTCCCCGGTGCTGCACAAGCCTGAAGCCTAAAGGGGGTCAGGGCTGCATGGGAGAGATCCCAGATTTTGTTCTGGGCTCTTTTTATCTCCTTAAGGATGAGCTGGTGGTGACAGCTGGAGTTTTGGCTAAAGGCATTAGGATAATGATTTAGGGGTCAAGGCATGAGGAGAGGGAGGCCTGGCACCCACAAACAAAGGGGAGAAAGGCAAATAGCAGAAAATAAGGCTGAAATAACACAGAAATAACACTGAAAACACCCCGGCACCCCCTCCTGCCACTGACACGGGGATTCTTCTTCCTGCCACAAATACACACGTTTTTCCTCACGTGAAAAAAACATTGCAGGGGGGATTTGAGAGAGCAGGGGCATAAAACTACGTGATTTCCCAGGGAAAATCTGATGGGAACGGGCCTGGCAGGCTGAGGAGGGCCCAGGCACAGTGAGGATGCAGACAGAGGGTCTGACAGAACACCAAAAGCAACATCTGAGATGGAAAATGAGCCCCCTGAGAGCTGGGGACAGCTCAGGAGCTCATCCCTGAGCCCAGGGGGTGCCCTGCCCTCTGCAGCTCATCCCACAGCGGGAGCAGCTGCTCCAGAATCCTGCTGGGATCTGGAGCTGGGGCTTTGTGCACAGAGTTACAGCTAAGCCAGGCTCCAGCCCCACTAACAACCAGCCTGGGGATCCCACTGAGCTCCAAAACTCCTCCTTCCAAAGGCAGGGCAAGGGCAGAATCACAGAGCAGAACCGCAGAACACCCTGAGCTGAAGGGAGGCAGAAGGATCATCGAGTCCAGGACACCCCAAAATCCCACCACAGGCCTCAAGTTATTCTTGTTAAGGCTTCAGGATTTTTCAGGCTGGTGTTGCCATGGTGGTGATCCAGGATTTTGGCAGGGGAAGGTTTGGTCAGGCAGGATCCACCCCCCTCATTTCCTCTCTCTGCTCCTGAGAACACCCTGGGAAAGGAGGGCCCAGCTTGTTTGCCAATAGTACCTGTAAACACACCTTGATGTACTTAAGATATATTAAAAAAAAACCCCTAAATATTCTGGAATTGTAGAATCCCTGAAGGGTTTGTGTGGGAAGGGAGCTCAAATCCCATCCCATTCCACCCCTGCCATGGGCAGGGACACCTCCCACTGTCCCAGGCTGCTCCAAGCCCTGTCCAGCCTGGCCTTGGACACTGCCAGGGATCCAGGGGCATGCAAAGGTATTGAAAACCTGTTTCGATACCTCAGCACCCTCTGAATAAAGAATTCCCAATTCCCAATCTCCCATCCAGCCCTGCCCCAGGCAGTGGGATCCATTCCCTGTGTCCTGTCCCTCCATCCCTTGTCCCCAGTCCCTCTGCAGCTCTCCTGGAGCCCCTTCAGGCCCTGCCAGGGGCTCTGAGCTCTCCCTGGAGCTTCTCCTCCTCTCCAGGGTGTCAGACTGATTCTCCTGCTGGGAGACCACTCTGGAAAGTTTCTTCCTCACTTCCAAAGGGGGCTGGAGGAATACCTGGAGACCTGGACAAGGCTTTCTCCTGATGGCACCTGGGGGGTTTTATTGGTTCTTCAGGATCCTCAGGGCATCGTTTCAGCACTCCCAGGCTCACAGAGACCTGCTGCTGTCAGGATATTCTCCAACACTCCTTCCCACCCCCCCTCCTCCATTTCATTGATGGGATGGGAAGATCCAGGGATGTTTCTGATGCCATTTGGAGGTGTCAGGTTCAGCTTCCTGCCAATCCCAGCTGCTGCTGCATCCCGAATCACGAGAAACAGGGTTGAGACATGGATGGGAACCATCCCCACCCCTCCCTGCCCACAGGCAGGGATGACCAGGCCAAGTGCTCTGGGAAAAGCAGTCTCTCCCCCGAGTCACCCCGGCACAGGACACTGAGCCCACTGTGTCACAGATCAACGTGACAAATCTACCCCTGGAATGCCATTGTTGTACGGAGGATGTAATTTGTTTTCACAACAGAAGGATTTATCTAACACAGATCCTAAACCCAGAGCTGTTATTATGTTCCCTTTTCCTTCCTTGGAAAGCCACAAAGGTCTTTGAAGGATCAGTGCAACAAAGGCTTTTCCCATCGCTGCCGAGAGGGAAGCAAGGAAAGATGGGCTGGACCACATCAAAACAGGTTTGGCCTGACAGGCCAAAGCCATTGGAATTTGATTTATATTCAAAGAGATAAAAATCCTCTGATTGACGAGCATTGATTTCCTCAAGGTTTGGTTAATTGGGTGTTTCACGTTGCTGTGACAGCCCCTGGACCTTGGGTGAAGGGGCAGAACATGGAAACAAATCCATGGAAAACAACAAGGGCAAACCTCGGTACCTGCACCGCCCCAGGGTTCCTTGTGGATAAGGGAAGATAAGGGAAGATAAGGGAAGATAAGGAACAGCCAGGCCCAGCTCAGCTCCCACAAGGTCCCACAGGTATTTGCTGCCCTTCTCCCCAGGCTGTAACCCCTAATCACTTTATAACCATCATTGCTTCTTACTCTGGGCTGTAAATCCTCACCAGGTACACGGGACACCCCCTCCACTGACAGCCAGTGCTCACTTTTAAAACATTTACCTCCTTTTTAAAACATTCAACTCACTTTTAAAATATTAAACCCGCTTCTAAAATGTTTAACTCCTGCAGGCTACCCAGGAACTCACTGGGGATTGCCAAGGACCTGAGAAGGGGTTTAATTCTCAAGAAGGTGTGTGAAACTGAGCCCCTCCTAAGACCTCACGTTTGGCAGGTGATTTAGAACATATTTGGGTACTTCAAGTGCTTTTGGGGGGTATTTTACCTTGTAAATCAATCAGCAGTGTAAGACTGAGCTGTAAGGAGTAGACAGTGCCCAGAGGTACATTTACTTTCCCTGAGGGTGGTTACAGGGAGTAGATTTATATCCACCCTGAGATGAAGAACCTGCTTGGCTCAGACCATCACACTTCATCTGTGGTGACAAATTCCCACCTCCACCCATTTCTTAAAAAAAAAAAAAATCAAAATCTTTCCAAACAATGTCCCATTTCAAAGGCTGTGCTATGTCCTGGCTCTCCGAGGTGAGCTGCAGTGGGATCCCTCGGACACCAAAGCCTTTTTTTTTGCTTTACTGAAGTTATTTCCATTTGCTTCCTGTTTACCCTCCTTCCCGTGCACTTACGGAAACCAAGAGGACTCTCCACTAAAATGTTCCAAAAGTAGGTGGTGCTCTCTCTCCAGCTTCTCCCCCGTTCCCTGCGGGATTGGGAAACGTGAGCTGCCAGGATTGACGTGCACAGAGTTTATTAGTGACTAATTCGAGATCTTAACTACCCGAAGTGCCGAGTGCTCAAATGTCTCGTTGCTATCTATCCTCCTAAAGAGCAGGAATAATTCCTCCAAAAGCACTGCCAGGCCACGGCGGATCTCCCCCCGGTGCCCAGACTGTGAGGTTGGGAAGTTTTCCTCAAGGGCAGGGAGGATCCTTGGGAATAAATCCCAGCACAGGTGGAAAAGCGTTTGCCTGAGTGAATCCCATTTCCCTCCTGAGGAAGAACTTGTCGCTGTGCAGTGACCAGGCATGGGAACGGATTGCCCAGAGAGGAATCTCCTTCCCTGGAGATATTCCAGAACCAGCTGGACACAACCCTGTGCCCTGTGATGGCCCTGCTGGAGCTGGGGGCTGCCACCAGCCTTCCAACCCGAGCCACTCGGGGCACGTAAACGCATCCCCACATCAGTTTGGGATTTCTGTGGGATGATGTGCAGCTCATCATTCCCCTCCGGCAGGTTTTGAGCCGTGGATGATCCCGGGAAAATCAATTTTGGGTGCTCCCAGCAGGTCATGCAGAGGCAGAAGCTGCCAGCACAGCCTGGAGCAGCTCAACTCAGCCCTGCCAGGGAAAGGAGCAGGCAGAGGATAACAGGGATGGAGCAGGGCCCTCTGTGGGGACAGGAGCAGAGCAGGAAGCTCTGCTGAGTCACTGGGAGAGCCCAATTCCCACACAGCTCCAGTGCAGGAGCAGCTCAGAGAAACTCCGGGCAGGTGTTGCACAGGTCAGGTCACTTTTCCACAAGGGAAAGGACAGGAGGAGTTGGGCAAAGCTGTCTGCCAGGTGAAACGGGCAAAGCCAAAGCGGCCAAGCCCTACCTGCACCCAGTCCCCAAGGGTGAGGGACAATGCAGCCTCCAACAAAGCAAAATAAAGCCGAGATTCAAGAGGAGAGGCCCGAAGAACAGCAGGTCTGGGTGCAAAATGGGGAGCAGGTGATGGAAAGGGCACTTCCCCACCCTGCAGTCACTCATTCCATGGGTGGGTGACACAGCCCAGAGAGCTGAGCCCAGCCCCCAGCCCGTGTTCCACCACCTGTGCTTAATTTTGACTTGAGATCCCCGCTCCTCACCCGTGGGTCCTGGCAGAGCCCCGGAGGAGCCCCTCAGCTCTTGAAAAGGAAAGCAGAACAACCTCAGCACGGTCACACCCTCCCCTCAACGCTTTGCACTGTCAGAACAAAGGCACAACAAAAGTCATTTCCTGACAGCACAAAAAGCTGCTCCGAGGCTGAGGGAAGAACGACTGACCCCAGCTCATGGGCAAAGGAAGGACCTTACAGCTCCTGACATCACCTTTCTCTACTATTTTGGACCCTTGTGGTCTCGTGCTGCCTGATTTAATGAACTCACCAGCACGGAAATGGTCACACAGAGCAGAGCCAAGTGAAAACCCACCAATATCCACATCCTGATGTTAATTTTAGCCCTGCAAATATTTAGCTCTCTGTTTAGATAAATATCCCAGGCTAGTGAGAGAGGAGACTGAACCGGCTGCACCCAGCGGGATCAGGGCTCGCTGTAAATCCCAATCCAGTATGATAATTAGCAGCATTATCTGCTGGTTTAATCATCAGAGCGTGAACTCGGGCAGTGCCCGGCTCAGGCAGGGGCATTCCTGAGCCCTGGGGTCAGCAGGAGAGGCCATGGACGGAGTGTTTTCCTTGGCATCCTCCCTCTTGGCTGGCTGCAGGAAAGAGCAAAGCCTTCCTCGAAAACTGTTGACAGCACAGAATCGTGGAAAATCCTGAGCTGGAAGGGACCCTCAGGGATCGTGGATCCAACCCCTGGCCCTGCACAAATCTCTCTCTGGAGGAAGAACCTTCCCTTGATCTCCAACCTAAAGCTCCCTGAACAGCTCCAGCCATTCCTCACCGGAGAGAAGAGCTTGATCCCTTCACAATTCTGCAGTCTAGGAAACCTCCTGTTCTCCAAAGACACCAAAGCATTCCCTTTGGCAGCTCCAAGAGGGATTGTTTTCCATGTGCCAAGACGTCAGCCAAACAAATCAACTCAAAATTTGCTATTTTTGAAGGCAAAGGGGAGATACGGTGAAGTCCATCCTGCACGGTCCCAAGGGAATGCACGCTGTGCTCTCCAGGAGGAGACCCCAAAGTGACCAAGAATGTCCTGGTGGAAGGATTCCCTGCTCATGGTCAGGGGTGGAAGGAGATGGGCTTTAAGCTCCCTTCCAACCAGGACCAGTCTGTGATTCCATGATTTTTGGGGATTTGTGTTCCAGGCGTCGCTTCCCCCATTCACTCCATGAGCTCGGGGGCAGCCACCAGCACAGGCCGGGCTCTCCCAGCAGGAACCGGGTGGGCGCCCCGAGCCCCAGCAGCCCCGGCCCGGAGGAGCAGCCTGGCAGCGTTCCCGTGTCCCTGGCACCATTCCCATGTCCCGGCAGCGTTCCCGTGTCCCTGGCGCCGCTCCCGTGTCCCGGCCCTCGGGCACAGCCCCGGGGCGCGGGGTGGGGACACGGCCCGGCGGCGGGACCGGCCCGACGTGTGTGAGCAGGAGCCGCTCTGCTCCGCGCCGGGCGTGCCCGGGCACAGCTCCCGGGCACAGGGCAGGGATGTGCCCCGAACGCTGCGTGTCCCGAGCGCTGATCCATGGAGTTTCACCCGCTGGAATCGCAGGGAGTGACCCGAGACAACGTGGAGTCATAAACCCGATGATGCATCGATGAATCACGGCACGGCTGGGGCTGGAAGGGACCGGACGGCTCATCCCGTTCCAGCCCTGCCACGGGCAGGGACAACTCCCACCGTCCCAGACTGCTCCAAGCCCCGTCCAGCCTGGCCTGGGGCACTGCCAGGGATCCAGGGGCAGCCACAGCTGCTCTGGGCACCCTGTGCCAGGGCCTCCCCGCCCTCGCTGTACACCGCGCCCATCCCAAGGCAGGCTTTATTTCTCGCCCAGGGTTTATTCCCGGGGCTGCTCCCGGTCCCGGGGCCGCTCCCACCCCGTCCCCCCGGGTGCTGCCCCTTTAAGACGCGCCCCGCGCGCCCGGCGCTGACGCGCGATCGCGTGGCGCCTCTCCCCACCGCGGCCCCGCCCCCCCCGCGCGCCGCGCGCGCGCCGCCCCGCCCCGCCCAATCAGCGGCGAGGCCCCTCCCCTCCCGCCGAGCCGCCGGGGGCGGGGCGGCGCTGCCGGCGCAGGCGCGCGGGGCGGGCGGGAAGGCGCGGGCGGAAGGAGGGCGGGGCCGCGGCGGGGCGTGGCGCGGCCGCGCGGGCGCATGCGCGGGGCGGCGGCGGGGCGGAAGCGGGCGCGGGCGCGCGCGGCCCCTTTCCGGCGGCGCGGGCGGAGGGAGCGGCGCGCGGGGCCCTCAGGTACGGCCGGGACGCTCCCGGGCCATCCCCGGCACTCCCGGCACTTCCCGGCGCTCCCCGGCCCTCAGGATCTTCCCGCCGCCACCGCGCCGGCACCCATGAGCTGAGGCGCCGCGGCGGGAACCGAGGCAGGAGCGGGCGGAGCCGCCGCCGCGGGCCCGGCGGAGCAGCGGAGCCGCCTCCCCGCCGCCCCATGCGCGGCCCGCGCTGAGCCCCGCCCGCCCTTCCCCGCCGGGCCGGCGCTCGCCCTCTCGCCCTCCCTTGGATGCCGCCGAGATGGGCAAGGTGCTGTCCAAGATCTTCGGGAACAAGGAGATGCGGATCCTGATGCTGGGGCTGGACGCGGCCGGCAAGACCACGATCCTGTACAAGCTGAAGCTGGGCCAGTCGGTGACCACCATCCCCACCGTGGGCTTCAACGTGGAGACCGTCACCTACAAGAACGTCAAGTTCAACGTGTGGGACGTGGGCGGCCAGGACAAGATCCGGCCCCTGTGGCGGCACTACTACACGGGCACGCAGGGGCTCATCTTCGTGGTGGACTGCGCCGACCGCGACCGCATCGACGAGGCGCGGCAGGAGCTGCACCGCATCATCAACGACCGGGAGATGCGGGACGCCATCATCCTCATCTTCGCCAACAAGCAGGACCTGCCCGACGCCATGAAACCCCACGAGATCCAGGAGAAACTGGGCCTGACCCGGATCAGGGATAGGAATTGGTATGTGCAGCCCTCCTGTGCTACGACGGGGGATGGACTCTACGAAGGGCTGACGTGGTTAACGTCCAATTATAAATCCTAATGGGAGAGGAACTATTTAGTCTACAAAGAATTAAAGAAACAAAACAAAACAAAAAAATTAAACAAACAAACAAAAAAAAGAAACAAAAAAAATTAAATAACCCACGTGGCTTTCCAGAAGAATGATTCTCTACTGAAAAGTAAAAACAAAACCGCATCCATAGGATTATGATCACCTTTCTCCAGTTGCCACCCTTTCCTCCTGCACCCTTGGCTGGATTCCTGTTCTAACTCCTCCTGCTTGGCGTTAGGATGCTCTAACCTCCGAATGTGACACGAACACAGGCACTAGATGCTATGGCAGACTTCCAGCAAACAGGGGAAGGACACATTATAGACTTGCTAAGTAACTTTTTTTTTTTTTTTTGGTTTGGTTGTTTTTGGGTTTTTTTTTTCCTTTTTCCTCTCGATAGCCCTTTGCTGGTTTGATTATTTTGGGGGGATGTTGGGGGAGGGGGTCCATTTTCAGTGTATGCTTTCTGGTTCTACTTTTTTGATTATATATATATTATTTTTTTTTTCTTCTCTCTCTTCTCTCACTTTGCTGTAGATTGCTACTTTTTTGCATTCCTGCAGGATATGTTGCTAGGTCGACTTCATCTAGTAAACTCAAAATTGTTGCTTAAAATCAAACCGCAGTCTGTCTTTTTATATTAAGGACTTTTTTAAAGAAAAAAAAGAAAAAAAAAAAGTTCTGTTAATCTGTAACTAAACAGTGACTCAGTCTGGCTCCACGGCTCAGGCTAATGAGGGGAATTCTTGCCTGCAGTGGCAGAGAGTGGGAATTCCACCGTAACGTGTTCAAAGCGCACACCGGGCACCGGGAAATGTAAGAACTGCTTTGGAATGTCAGCCGGGAAGTTCTGACCCATACATCATGCATGAGGAGGGGCGCAGAACCAGCTCCCCACACACCACAGAGCAAACAAGGCATGAACGATGCCGTAGTTCCAGGGTAGGCGCTGGGCAGTTGCTTTTTTTTTTGTCTTAAATGAGGGTTTAGTTGCAGTTTTTTTACTACTTGGTGTCGGTCCCCGGGCCAAGGCTCCTTCCAGCAGATGCAGCAGTAAAATGTTGCAGTGACTTTGACTTTAAATCAGATGTTTTGGCACAAGTCCAGCTCTGACTTGCCTCTCGCTTCCATCTCAAGGCAGCTGGAGACACCTAAACCTTGAAAGGATTCCCGATTCTTTCCAACAGCAAGGAGGAAATTGTTATTATTATTGTTATTATTGTTCTTTTTTCCGTGCTGGAGCCTTGCGAAGGGGCGAGTCCCGTGCCCAGCTCTGCTCCAGCCCGGGGGTTCTGACATCAGGAATGGCCATTTTGAGGAAATCACTTCTTGCTTTAGTTTTCCAAGCCTAGACTGAGCTCCTGCGAGCAGCTGGAGCCTCGCCGTGTCCCGGTGGTTGCCGCAGTCCTGTAGGAAAGGGAACTATGTTGGATGTCTGAGGCCCATTGAGTAACTACTAATGAGAGCGGGGAGGGGAGAGAGAGAGAGAGAATCGACGCTGAATGTAAACTTCCATAATTAGTTCTTAAAGGGCAAAGCAGCTCGTTAGCCATGTCACAGCCTGCAGCTGGGACTGGCCAATCAAAAACCCCACCCAGAGCGAGTATTTGCATAAAAACTCAATCAAGTATTAATTAACGCTGGGTGCACAAACTGTTAAAGCAGCTGGTTCTTATTCAGCCTTAAGGATTAACTTCAGATTTCCTCAAGGAGTTAAAACTCCGCTGGGGAATTCTAGGAATGTATGCTACAAAACCAGAAGAAAATGGCTTTTATTTTCCTTTTTTTTTTTCCTTAATTGTTTTCTCTTTTCAAGAATATAAGTTTTACATGGAATTGGGGGCATTACACTACATTGCTGCAGTGGTGACTCTGCATGCTGAGTACCTTGTACACGGAGCTCTTACCAAAGATGTATGGGAGGATAAAAATCCTGAATTCACTTCTGAAATCCAATGCTTTGGAGCACTTCGAAGTCCTTTTAGAGTATGGTTCCAAAAAAAAAAAAAAAAAAGACTTTTCTGGATGTGGGTTGCAAATGGGACTGGATGGGTTCTTGGTGCTAGAAGATAGAGCATTGATGGACTTTGTGAATTGGAGAGAGTCTGCAGAAGCTTAATGTAGAAATAACTCTTCCCTCTCAGCCCTAAAGAAGAGGAAGTGAGATTAGTTTATTTTAATCCAAGGCTTTTTGCCATTGGAATATCATTGCTCTATTTTCTAGCTTTTATTTTTTTTCTTTTCCTGTTGCTGTAACTTAATGAACAGTGTGGTGGTATAAAAACTTCAAATTACAACAACGTGGTTACTGTTTTCTTCTGGAGCATCAATAAAATAGCCAAGCACAAAGTAAAATGCCTAAACTGGAAAACTTGAAGCTCTATTAATGGTTCTTGAACTTTCTTAAACCTATTCTCAGTCAACATGACAACTTCAATACCTTCATTTTTTGTCTGAGTTGGTTTCCTGTGTTTCCAAGCGCTGGGGCAGCCTTTGCATTAAGTTGGCTTCTACGATTTTGTATCCCCTTAGGAGTAACTTTGTAATTCTGTTTTGTAGGTGAAAGAAAATTGCTTTTGCTTCTGGATTTTTAAATTCTTTTTTTTTTNTTTTTAAATTTTTTTTTTTTTTTTTTTTTTTGTGGGAGGGAGCGGGGAGGAAGAGACGGGGGAGAAAAAGTTACTGGAAGGTGTGGCAGAGCCGTCAGAAACCAACGGCCGTGGCCACCGAACAAAAACCCACAGGTTTCACTTCCAACACGTCCTTTCTAGGCTGTAGCTGGACCTCAGCACGAGGTAGTGGCTGTCAGTGGGATAAAAAGTGGGAATTCTGTACGAAACAAACGGGTCTGGAGTTCCCAAGTGCATCAGTTTGTGTTCGTGTGAATTTATGGAGTTGAGTTTTGAATGGCGTTCAATGGTGTCCGACCAAGTGACTGAGTTTGTGGCCTGTGATCTCCCTGACTGAAGTACCCAGGAATTTTGTGTTCTCAATATGGCTGTAGTGTTGGTAAAGAACTAATAAGCAGAAAATAAAGCAATTATACAGCGGAGCTCTCCTGGTATGTTACTTGTATTGAATTATGAGAGAAGCAGAAAGGGGCAATCTGGTGCTGGAGTCGGGCGTTGTGCTGGCATAAAGAGGGCTCTGTTCTGGATCTCCCAGATTGGAAGCCTGGCTGTAATTCCTTTGAGAATTCGATGAGAGACTATTTTTATAAGTGGAAAAGGAGGATGCTGCTTTAATATTCCCACTTTATTGTCAGGGTTCTCCAGCCTCGGTGCCAGCCCCACGTAACTTGGGAAGGTGAGGGCACGGAGGGACTGTCACTGCCACGTTCCAGAGAGGAGATTCCCTGGAAGGGGCAGCCACGAGGCCGGTGTGGAACACGCAGGGATGGACAAAGGGGCTGATGAGTGACTAGGGGTGCTTGTGGAGTGACAGATGTGGCCTTGGGACTCCGTGGTGCCTGAGTAGGACACGAGTGAGCCGATAAAAGGACTTGGGCAGGTGCTGGGGCTGCGGGGGGGGCTGGGGAGCAGCGGGATCTGGATCCTGTGACAGCTGCCACCCCCTGGGACAGGCAGCAGGGTGACAGCCGGAGCTCTGCTGGCAGAGGGCACGGCGGGGGCTCCGAGGCTGCAGGTGTCAGGCCAGGCACAGACCTGGAACTGCCTCCTCGTTTGCAAAGCTTTGGGAAGGCTCAGGAGCATCACTGCCTGGCCTAGTGGGCAGCATCCCTGCCTGTGGAATGAGCCGAGCTTTGAGGTCCCTTCCCACCCCAATCGTTCTGTGATCCCATGATTATCCAGCCAAGTGGGTGCAGGGGCTGTGGGGCCACCACAGCCGCAGTTCTCTGCAGAGCCTTCCCCTTCCAGGGTGTTCAGGCTTTCCCTGGCTGTCAGTCCAGGGTGTGGCTGTGTAAATGAACTTACTCTGACTTAATTAAACTCCTCTGGAGCTGGGAGACAAGCAGGGGGAATCGGTGTCTCTCTGCCTGTAGCAGTGAGTCACATTTCAAAATGCCGGCGCTTATCGCGCCCCATCGGAGCGTGGTGAGCCTGAGAGCAGACCGTGCCAGGTCTCAGCCCTCAGCAGGGCTCTGCCCCCGGTCACAGGGCCCTGTCCTCGTGGATAGGGCTTGGGAAAAGTCTGCCCACCATTCCTAATTGGAAATTATCCCTGCTAATTCAAGTCCCCCCAAAGGAATGTGTCTCGCTTTGAAAACGTCAGAACAGCTGGGCACAGGGGCTGGGAGAGCCTGGTGGAGCTGAGGTGATCTCCCTTCTCACTGGGATTTGGGAATGGGAAAAAAGGGGCTGCCAGGAGCAGAGAACTTGCTGTGGATGAGGAAGCAGCCTCGGCGTGAGCACCGTGACTCAGACTTCCCTCTAACACACGGCTGTGCTTTTTATCTCGGATTTGCTTCTAATATCTGTCCAACCTGACAGGCTCAGTGTGGGGAATCTGAAATCCCCTCAGCTTTGGTGCTTTCTGGAAGTTAAAAAAAACTAAAACTTTCCCCTCGTCTCGTGGGGAAGCATCAGCTCCCAGGGGCTGTTGGTGAGTGAGTGTCACCACCGCTGCCTGACTCAGTTCCTCCTCTGAGGTCCTGCGCGCGCTCCGGCGCCGCTCGCGTTTCCGAATTCCATCCCAGCAAAGGCTCTCAGGGCTTCAGGCCGAGGTGGAGCCCCACAACCCATCTCCCTTTCAAAATCGGGAGCACCCCCAGAGCGGAATGGTGTAATTTTCACCCTGTGTCAGCTCTGGAAGGTGCAGGGGTGAGTCAGAGCTCTGTGGAAGGTGGTTTTCACAGGCGCGAAATGGGGTGTGCAGGGGGTTGTCCAGGAAATGGCTCTGCTCTTGCCTAAGAACAGGTATCTCTGGCCTCCTTAACAAAGGAGGGGGGAAAAAAGTCAAGATGTGAGTCACTGCTGAGTCTCACAGTGGTTTAACAGGCTCTGGCCCTTGCTTTGCCTCAAGTTTTCCCTTCCAGAAGCTGCACTTCACTCCTCTGTTCCTGTTTTTTTTTCAGTTGCACCTTCCGAGATAGCTTTAGTTAGGAAAAATGCTTCAGCAGGGTTTAATGGGTGTCCTGTGAGATGGAAATTGGTAACAGATAAAACACTTCAGTTTTATTAGAGGTTTTCAGGTGAGAGCAACCTCCAAGGGTGCCACCAACTCCTGGATCTGTGCAGGATCCCTGTGCCCCAGCTGCCTTTCAGTGGGTGAAAACTCCCTTGGTGGTTAAACAGAGAAGAGGAGGGAGCCAAGGTGTAGAAAAGAGCCTGAATTCCTGGCTGGGAGGGTGGGAGGCCCTGGCACAGGGTGCCCAGAGAAGTTGTGGCTGCCCCTGGATCCCTGGCAGTGTCCAAGGCCAGGCTGGACGGGGCTTGGAGCAGCCTGGGACAGTGGAAGGTGTCCCTGCCCATGGCAGGGGTGGCACTGGATGAGTTTTAAGATCCCTGCTTGAACCATTCTGAGATTTTATGATTCTGTGATTTAACTCCCAAAATTATCCCCATGCTTGTGCCTAGAATGGATTCCTTGTTCAATTTTCCACTGCCTGCACCAGGCAATGGTTCATCCCAAAGCTTCTGTTGGAGCAGGAGGGGAGGTTTCCTCTCTCATCATTGCAAGGCATGAAAACCTGTGGAAAGCTGCAGCAAACACTGCATTGCATCCAATGGCTGCTGAGCTGTTTTATGAAAATGCACTTTTATTTCACATTTTGGGGGGAAAACCTCAAGCAGCCTCTGTAGTTACAGGAGAGTAGGACACAGGGTGGGCTGGCTGGGAGACCTCAGAAGCAAGGGAAGCCATTTTCCAGGATTGTCCTGGATTTTTGAGAAGACCTCATTGCTTTCTTTGTGGATGATTCTCATCCCACGTGGGTCCACCAGAGGAAGGCACCAGCCTGGCTCATCGCTGCCGGGGACAGAGAGGAGCAGAGGGAAGCATCCAGTGCCAATCCAGCCCCAAAATACCTCTGCCATTCCTGCAAAGCTGCTACTGGGGAAGGAACTCATTCCATGAAGGCTGGGAGTTCCAGGGTCTGCCGCGCCTGGTGCTGACAGCTCCTAACTGGGCAGCACCACTGGCTGGGAGTGCTTGCTGCAAGGGAGACTTTGCACTTTGTGAGCAGAACGTGGGACTGCAAAGTCCCTGTGCTGTTGATATCTGTTGTTTTTGCCCTGAGGAGCCCTGTACATTTCCCGGGGCCTCCTGTGGAGCAGCACGAGCCCCTGCCTGGGGACCACCACGCACCGTTGGAGCGGGATGTGCCCGCAGTGATATCCCATTAGCTCAACATCTGCCAGGATGCCTTTCCCCACGGGGGCTGGATTAGGCTGGAACTGACCCAGCTCTCCAGGAAGCTTTTCCTATCGCGTCCTCGTGGCTTCCAGGCTGCTGCCCTGGCTGTAACCAACCCCAGCACCCGCCTCAGGCCGCTGAGAGGGAGTTTTGGCAGGCCAGCAGGGATTGGCTTTACCTCTGCCTCCAAAGAATGTCTGTTAAATGTTCAAATTCCATCCTGTATATTCTGGAGCTGCTCATATTTTCAATATAATGAGTTTTTTTGGGGCTGTGATGACTCAGACTGGACTGGTTTTCACATCAGCACTGAAAATAGAAGCGTTTGGGCAGGGAGGTGAGGGGCAGCAGCAGGACAGACGCTGCTCGGTGGCTCCTTGCTGCCTGACACAAAGGTTTGGGATGATCTTCCCTGGCATCTGCTCGCTGCAGGAAGAGCCAAGCTCAGCAAGGGCTGGTGTGGAAGCCGCTGGCCTCCGGCGCTGCGTTGTGGAAGGAGTTGAATCGCTGCCAATGAGCTGTCCCTGGATCTGGCTCATCTTACAACCCTGGACTCCTTAATGAAGCCGAAGTCCTCCAGCCCTTGCCTCCAAACATTTGGAATAGGTAATGTTTGAGAGCCAGGGTCACCATCCAGGCTGGGCTCTGGGCTCTGGCAATGCTCCTGGGCTGCTCCCGCTGCTCTCCTGCAGCTCTGCTTTGGGTCTGCTCCTGGCCACGTTGGCTGCAGCATTCCGGGCTCTTTAGGGAGGGCTGGGAATATTGCAGGGAATAGAGCAGAGGTCTGTTCTCCTTTAAGGAATGCTGCCTGCAATCTCAGGATCTCAGCTCCTGCTGTACCTGTTTGGCTGATGCCTCACAGAGAAATCCTGCTCTGCATTTTCCCCCTGGATGTCAGGTTACACTTCTATCCACAGCAGCGAAACTCCCCAGCTTTTCCTTTCATCATGGCCATTATTATGATTTTTGGAGGGGGATGCATCTCCCCGCCAGGATGAGCTGCAGCTTTTCCACCTTGTTTGGAGTTGCCTGTGGGTTTCCCTGACCCAAGGCCTTCAGGTCAAAGCCTGGAACTTCTTGCCTTGATGTCACACTCGCTTTTCCCCTCCTCACCATTCCAGTGTCCCCCCAGCCCCGTCCTGCCAGGGGGGAGAAGGGACTCCACAGCTCCTCCTTCCCCTCTCCAGCTCTCAGAAACTGCTCCCAGTAGTGAAACTGGTCAATCACGTTGGCACTGGAGGAGTGCTGGCATCCGAGAGGGATCTGTGGATTAACTGGTTCCGGTGTTTGCCAACTTCTCGGCAGCCTGATGCATTATTCAGCAGCCGGGCTGCTTTCGGGCCTTCGGAAAATCTGGAGCTTCCCAACACTTGAGGGTTTGTGAATTGACGTCTCTCCTTGCAGCTTCCTCCTCCCTTGGATTGCCAATTAACCGCGGGCAATTAAACGCCAGACCCGGAGCGTTTTGCCGCCGGCTCCTCAGTCTGCAGAGGAGGCTCAGGGCACCCGCAGCTTCCTCCTGGGCTCTATCCCACTGCCCTTGGGGAACCAGGTGCTATTTAAGGCATGGGATCTGCGGACTCGTTTAACATCTACCCACTCCCCGGCATTCCCATGTTGCCAAAAATGTTCGCCACGGCAGCGGGGAAGGCTCCGGGACAACAGCAGCTGCTTGGCTCCGGAGCAGCCCGTTCCCAAACCTGCAGTTCAGGCCGGAGCACTTGCAGATGGCAGATAAAGGAGGGAGAGGTGACTCAGGGAGATTAAATATCCTGCTGCGCCCGCCTCGTGGGCAGCGATGGCTCAACACACCAACGGCACTCACAGCCCATTCCTGCTTTTCTTCGGCCTCCGGGCAGAGGGGGAAACTGGGAAAGGCAGAAGCTGTGGTAGCTGGGATGGCCCCTGGGGAGGCAGAGGTGGAGGATGAAGGGACAAGAGGACAGAGAGGCAGAGCAGTGCCTGGGGGAGGCTCCTTCTTCCTCCAACACATTTATATCCTTCGGTTTCGATGGCAAAACCCAGATTGCCGCATCCTTTCCCACGCCGCAATCCCGCCGCTGACTCGGTGCCAGTGGAAGGCGCTTGCGGGGCCGTCGGGTCCGAGACAACCATTTCCCATCTTCTCTGATCGTTCGAGGCACTGCAGAGTTGTTGTCAGAGCCTGTTCCCCGTTTTGGAAACATAATTGGAATTATGCAAATTCCGGTGCGGCACCGGTGAGTGACTGACGCGCTCCTGGCCGGGAGTTGGGCTGCTGGAGCATGGAAGGCCCGTCCCATCCCGGGAGAACCGGGGCCTCAGCCCCGCTCCTGCCGCAGCTCCCGAGTATCCCAGCCCGCCCCGGGGCTGCTCGGCAAAGCGCAGAGCTCGGCCCGTCCCTGCCCTGACACCCTATATTGCCAAAATTCCCAATGGTTGGGGGCTGGAGCTGTTTTGGGGATGCTGAGCTTCCCAATGGCAGCTCGGGGGGCTGTTTGGTAGGATCTGGAACATGAGGCTTGAGGGACTGGAGCAAGACTCCGTGTGAGGGTCGGGACTCTGCTGCCCTCCAGACACGTGGTAGGAACACGGGGATGGTGCCTGGATCCGGCTGCGGTTCCCACCTGGAATGTGCTTTGGGCATTGCCCGCCGGCCTGGCAGGGAGTTCGGTGCAGGGAGGTGCTCTGGGGCACCCTGTGACTCGGCAGGGCCAGTGAGAGTGGTCCCTGACACAGGCCGGGCTCCTTGGAGCGAGACCCTGGGAGGGGCTGGAACGCACAGACAGGAGCTCGTGCTGCACAAAGTTCTCCCGCGAGGGAGA
This sequence comes from Cyanoderma ruficeps, assembly GCA_008694505.1. Classification (NCBI taxonomy): domain Eukaryota; kingdom Metazoa; phylum Chordata; class Aves; order Passeriformes; family Timaliidae; genus Cyanoderma; species Cyanoderma ruficeps. Next base: position 50,533,226 of record VZDJ01007753.1, on the reverse strand, counting down.
TTTGCGAGAGGAAAGAGGGATTTTGCCAAAATAACAGCACTTCCCTCCCCACACCCATCTCAGCCTTTCCATCCGCGCGTCCCGCAGCGGTTCCTCTTTTAGCACCACGTCTCCTAAAAAANNAAAAAAAAAAAAAAAAAAAAAAGTGTTGACTGCAGCTTTTCTGGAGGCTGCAGCGCTCCCGCCCCGGTGACTGCACAGCTCTTCCCAGCCTCCTTCCCGCTGCGGTTCCTGGGCTCAAGGCAATCTTTTCCGGTCTGATCGCATGGCCGAGGAATGTACGTGCACATACAGCGTGTCTGGAGTCAGTTAAGTGCCAACAGCCAGGCTTGTGGGAGCAGCATGGAGGAAAAAAATGATGCCCAAGTTGCTGCTTCCCCAAGTCCCTTTGGATTTGGGATGTCGATCCGGCTGCCCCGTCCCCGACCTTGGCGTCTCCACCCGCGTTGTGGGTGTGTGGCAGCGATTTCTGCCTCTCCACGGTCAATAAAGCCTTGGCCAAGTGGAACAAAAATATTCAATCCTGTTAGTTTGGAAGGTAATCCCAGCTAATAAACAAACGGGGCTGGGAAAAAAGCCCCGGTGATCCAGCGTGGCCAACGAGCGCATCATCGGCGCTCCCCCAGAGACGCTGCGGAGGGGGATGAGGGTAATTAACAAAGCAATTAATGCGAGATATGAAGCTGCTTCCCAAATACACAAGGAAATCCAGACTCCAGCTGTGTTGGCATTGCTTGTCCTGGCAAAGGCCCTGTCTGTGCTGGAAGAGGGATGCACATGGAGTGTTTGTTTGCAGGATCCATTTCCCAGGAGAAGCAGCAGGTTGGGGATTTGGCATCTTCCAGCAGGTCCCAAACATCTCCCTGAACTTTGGTGGGATCTGTGCTGCCCCCCATTAACAAAGCTGGAAAAGGCCAACTGGAGCAGGAGGACCAGCAGCTCTTCCCAGCTGCCAGGGCTGGGTGATCCGGGGCTGGAGCTCCCTGAGCATTTTTCCAGGCCAGCTGCTTTGTCAGCTTGGAGCTCTTGGAAAGAAGAATGGGATGATGTTTCTGCAGCAGAGCCAACATCCAACACGCTCAGCTTGGCTGCAGGCCGTGCGTGGGGCCGTGCTCAGGCCCAGAGCTGGATGGAAATGCCTTTAAATGTGGATCTAAGCTGGATCTAAATCTATTTCTGTGCTGGGGGTGAGCTCAGGAAAAGGGGGAATAACCCCAAAGGCTGCTACTGGCTCCAATTGCAAAGATTTATATATTTATATATATATATAAATGGAAAGGTTTATCTTTATTTGTGTTGAATGAATCCCAGATTTAATGGATCAGATAAACCCAAGGACACCACACGTTGCAGAATCCCAGAATGGTTTGAAGGGACTTTAAAGCTCATCAGTTCCACCTCCCTGCCATGGGCAGGGACATTTTCCACTATCCCAGGTAGCTCCAAGCCCTGTCCAACCTGGTCCTGGACACTTCCAGGGATCCAGGGGCAGTCACAGCTTCTCTGGGCTGCTAGGGGCTCATGACAAGGAAAAAAAGGCTCTGATGTGGCTCCAAGTGCTGCTATGTGATTTTTTGGGCAGACACACCATCCTTTCTTGGTTTGTGGGAACTGGATCTGGGCATTTCTGCCCTTTCTTTACGCAAGTGTGAAGCCTTGGGAGCAGCTCCCCATTTCCCAGCTGTGTCTTCCCGGCACCAACTCCCCTCTTCCCAAAATATCCCCTCCACAAAGCTCTCCCAGCTCAGGCTGCCCCAGCAGCATTCTCAGGGCGTTGCCTGCGGGCCTTCCCACTGAATTATATATAACACTTGGGTTTGGGGTGGGATTTTTGGGAAGGAAATCTGTTGCCAAGCAATGGAGCTGCGGCCCGGCTCTCTCCTCCTAAACTGAGACTCAGAAGTGTGTGTAAAATATCTGAGACATCTCAAGTGGGGTTGCAGGAGGCCTCATCACGGGAATGTGGTGGAAAAGCTGCTGCTGGGATTGGGAGAAGCTTTTCCTTTCGTTTTCCAGAGCCAAAGCTGGAAGTAGAGAGTTGTTTGATCCCAGAGGCAACAAGAGATATGGGGGATCATGAGAAATCCTCCAAGAGTCCTGTGGGGAGTTCTCCCCATGGATTTACTCCCAGGACAAGTATAAAAAACATGGGGTTTTCTCCCCAAAAGGAAGGTGGGCTCAGCCCCAGCAAGGAGATGTTGGGGGGCCAATCTCAGCACGACAAACTGAAGCACAAACTGTGGCACCCACTCATCAATCCATGACACCCACAGTGGGTGTGGATGAACCAGAGGGTCAATATTAACCCACATCCCACAGCTGGGGGGTCTGGCAGTGCCTGTTGGCCTCCCTGGGAAAGCTCCAGTGGGAATGACAGTGCCAATCCAGTGACTGACTTCACCCCAATGCTGATGAGCGTCTCCCACGCCACAGCCCTGGGTGGGAGCCCCTGTTTTGCTCCAGGCCTGGAGCAGCCCCACAGGAGGGTTTCAGCTGACAGCAATCCAGAGGGATACAAAGTTTTCCTGATGTTTTGCCCAGCTGTTCAGCTGGGGAGGGAAATCCCACCGGCGTGCTTTCCTCATTAACCGCTGTCACATTTTCCAGGCAGAGCCTCGGTGTGCCAGGCGCTGATTTGCATCACCAGATCACAAGGATGTGACCTAATTAAATTTCAGCTCTTTTCAATATGATTTTCATACTCACACAGGTTTTTTTTTTATTTTGGACCTGTGGAACCAGCTGTCTCGGCAGGGATGTTTCAGGCTTGGAATGGAAGTGGAGAAAACATCTAATTTCCCACTGGGAGAGGCTGCGGAGGCGAGCTCTGGGGTCTCTCCAAAGACTTTCTCTGCTCCCAAAGTTTGATTCACAAGAGTGAATTGTGGTGGTTTTTTGTTGGTTTTTTTTTTAAGGGCAGTTTTTTTAAATTATTATTATTTATACAGAAGGGAACATGTTAATCCCACCCCTCTTCCCATACAGATGGATTTAGGTCATGCTGGGAAGAAGGGTGGGAGAACCAGGAGTGAACCACATCCCTCCTGGAACAAATAGCCTTCCCAGAGCTCAGCACAGGTCCCACCATCAAACCTGAGAGCTCACCATCAAACCCCACCAAGGCCCCTCCCCACAAGGCAAACCCGACCATTCCACACACCCAGACCTCCCCAGGAGTCTTTTAATCCCCCCCCAAAAAATATTATTTTGAGTCTTAATTTTCCCTGGGAAGGACCCATTCAGCGGTGAGGGTAACACAGGAGGGTATCCCAGCTGGTTTTTTGGCTGAACGAGCAGAATCCCCTGCGTTTTCCCGTTGCTATGGCAAGGGGGAGAGCTGGGAGTTTTGTGCATGGGTTGGTAAATCCGGCCCGTTCTGCACGGCTGATTTGCCCTCCAATTAATTAAGGGCATTCTTCACTTCCCCTCGCAATTAACATAAAGAAAACCCAATTAACTCCTGCACAGTGGACGCCGAGCACCGCCTTGGGCAGTGTGAAAACTCCCTGCTCTCCTGCAGGAAAAATCCAAAGATTGTCCAGCTGACCACAGACCCCACACCAGAGCCCAGAGCCTGTTGTGTTGTCATCCCATCCCTATGGAATCACCCAGTTCTCTCTGAGTGAAATCACATCCTTGGCTTTGCCAGACCTGATGATGCTGGCTACGAGCTGGGAATCGGGGTGGAAAAGGAGATTTGGGTGGAAAAGGAGATTTCTGGCCACCTTCAGGCAGGCTGGTGCTTGTTCCCACAGCTCTTGGGCCGTGGTGGTCACTTTGCCGAGAGCCCGGGGCAAAGCAGGTCCAAAGGGCACTTCTGCTGCCTTGGTCACTGGTGTAAACAAACTATGTGTATTAATTTGTGCTGAAGAAATACAAGAATTACATGCAGGAAGGGAGACATTGTCAGAGTCACAGGAGAGACAGACAGAGCTGAGAGAAGAAGATTTGAACTTATCAGCACTTGAAAAAAGAAAGACCCAACTGAACCAACATGTTTGATGGTTGGATCATCTGCTCAGAGATGGACTGACTCTCCAATGAACATTCCTTCTGTTTGCCTGAAAAACCCCACTCAGAACCTGAATATGATCCACAGCCAACACTCAGACACCATTATGTTCCTTCTTAAAGTCCACTCGGGAAGAAAACAAGAATCTCAAAAGGGGCCCATGAATACCAACACCCAAGAACAGAACAAAAGAGGACCCTGCCCCAGGAAAAATAAAAAGTATAAAAACTGGGCCCTGGCATTGAGATTTTGGGGCGAATGAAGGAGGACACAGTGCGGACCGGTCCCACGCTTCCACCCCCAGTTCGATCGAATTTGTTCTTTATTGTGGCTTCATTTTATTGTGGATTTGTTCTGGTGTAGTTTTGTTTTATCTGTGGCTTTGTTTTTTTCCTGTATCTTTGCTCGCAGTGACGCGAAAATCAATTTTATTTTTTCTGATTACGATTTGGCTCACCGTATTTATAACAGTCACTCATCCTCCTTTTTCCAGCTGAAGCCATGAGTCTGGAGCAGAGCCTGGGAGCAGAGTCTCTGTGTCCATGGCATCCACGCCCCGGTGGCCACGCCTGTAATCGCTGCCATGAGGTGCAGCAGGTATTTCCTGTTCCCCAACTGCTCCGACTTGCCCTGCCCGGCTCCGGCTGCCCCGAGCAGCTCCCGGCTCTCCCGGCTGGATTTGGGTCCTGCATGACCAGTGTGGCTGCAAGGACGAGCTCTGCTCTCTCCAGTCTCCCAGAAGAAATCTGGGAGGAGGGTGGGGATGGCAGCGCCCTGCCAAGATAAAGGGTGAATGGTGACATGGTCTGAGCTGGCTCCTGCTGCCTCACCAAAGCCTTGGGATTTGTCCCCAGGATTTGCCTCTGGAATCCCCACACACACTGCCACAACATGCTGAATTTGCCTCATCCAGGGGCATGCCTGATCTCTGAGGAGGGAGGTGACTTGGTGACTTCCTGCTACTGTCCTGTGTCACTTTCTCACCTCCACTGGCTTCTGAATTTCAGTTTGGTTGGATAAACCATGCTCTGGCTGGCTTATCAGCTCCCAGATGACCTGGAGCAGATCCAGTGTCCTCCCCAAGCTGGGAATTGCCAAAAATCCCAAGTGCTGGCACCACTAAGCTTTTTTGTTTGTTTGTTTTCCTAGTTTAACACTTTTTAGGTGTTTGTGTCCAGTGATTGGGCAAACCCTGGGTTTGGATGAGCAGCCTCCTTCCTGCAGAGGCACCTGGGGCATCCTTTATTTCCAGCACCGAGCTCTGAGCCTGAGGAGATCTGGAGGTTTGTCCATGGAGGGGGTCAATCCCCTGTCCCCCCACACCCTGCCCAGGGCCACCCACGGTGCTGTGACAAAGTCATCACACCAACCGCGACACCGATTGCAATTCCCGAACATCCAACCCGACCACGACATCCAACCCCGTCCTCAGCCCCTGCCAATAATCCTCGGGGACAAAAGACCCCGAGGGCAGCTCCCGCCCCCGCCTGTAATTCCTCCCCTCCACCCTAATCCCCGGCCCTTCTGTCGCAGCGGCCAAATCCAATTAACCGTGCAAGGATCACGCTGCGCCGCCGCCGTTCAAACGCAGCCGCGGGAGCCCTCGGGATGGGTGGGGTGCCAAAGCTGGGGGTGGAGGAGCTCTCCCTGCCTTGAGTGGGGTTTATTCCCCAAAAAAAAGACTGAGAGCAGGGAGCTGTGTCTGGGCAAGGAGTGAGGGAAGGGAGGTGGTCTGGGACTTGTGGCTGTCACTCTGCTGAGGCTGACTCTTTTTTCCCAGTTGGCTTGGTTGTGGTAGCAGCTTCACTCCAAACACCCGCGTGGGTCCTACACATCCTCCAAGACTTAATATCCACTTGCTCAGCGTTTGCCATGAGCCTCTGACCTCTCTTTCGTGTCTGGTGGCAGAGGAAGATGCTCTGGTCCACCTCCAAACTGGCATGGAGGATGGCTGGGGATTGGAAGGATGTTCTCCAACCTGGCCACACTCACAAGGATCAAGCTTTTATTTCATGAACTTGTTTGCCAAGAAGAAAAAAAGACAGCATGGAGGTAGCACAAATTCAGGACGGTCCCAGTGAAACCCCACCGGGACCAGAGTGCAGCCAAGGAAAAACCCAACAGTTTGGATTTGCAGCTTTTGCCAGGCTGAACTCCAGCTGCAACTGGGATTGAAATCACATCCATTTGGGAAGGTGAAGCTCCTGTGATAGAAAAGAGAAGGGGGGCAAGGGGAACTGGAGGTGCAAAGGCAGCAGAAAAACGATGAAGGGCTTTGGTGGGAGCATGGAGGATGTGCCAGGGAGGTTCAGTTTTTCCAGGCACGGATTGGGTAAAAGGTGAGTAAGTGATGGTTGGCCCCAGGAGCTGCAGAAGGACCAGGCTGTGCCTTAAATGAGGCAGAGAAACACGTGGAAACACAGGCTGAGTGTGAGGGGACGAGGTCCAACCGGCCAGGGGACGGCTGCAGGCGGCACATTGACCACTGGCAGCTGCTCCCAGACCTGAGCTAATGTTTAGCTTTGGACTTTGCCAAGTTGTCCAAGGGGCAAAGGAGGAGGAGGAGGAGGGCGGGTGACCCAAGGGGGGAGAAGGGTGGCTGCGAGCTGGGCCAGTGCCCAGGGCTGTGACTCCTGCACAAGCTCTGGCTCAGAGGGAGACATTTCTGGGGGTAGTTTCTGCTGGTTTGGTCCTGGTTCAGCAGGACATTCCCTGACAAGGCCTTGCTGAACTCCTCCATTTAGCTCAGCTCTTCCTGATGTAGCTTATTCCCAACACAACGGGCTCCAGATAGCATTTGCAAGGGCTGCACTGAGGGGACACTGCTGTGGACAGGGTGAGGAGCCTGGTGGCATCAGTGACAATGCTGCAAACGTGTCCCCAGTGCTGGTCCAGGGCTGAGCACATCCCATTGGCCTGGATAACCCACCCTGGCAGGTGCCTCATCTCTATTTAAACCCCCTCTCCTGGGATGTAATTAAGGACGTGTCTATTAATTGCTGTGTCACATCAGCCCGGATTGTCCCTGTCACCACTGGTGCTCCCTGGGCAGTTCCCACTGGACAATTGCCATGTGTCTCCTCTCCATCCCCACACCACCTCTACCCTGCAGCATGCCAAACCTCCACATTTTGAGTTCTACCTCCCCAGGCGATTTTGCACATTCTCCAATCCCAGATTATTCTAATGACACCGTGGAAAGAGCTAAAAATAGGAGAAAGGCATTTTGTGCCTCTCCCCCATCAGCCGCTGTCGGGAGCGTGGGGACGGCACCGTCAGCGGGAGCCTCTGAGGTGTTTGCAGGGAGCGTTTGGAGAGTATCACACCTCCCCTTTCCCTTCCCAGCCCTGGATCTTTAAATATCTGGCCCAAATCCACACGAGCCTGTAGCTGCTTAACTCCTTCCTTGCACTCGAAATCCAAATTGGGCACCTGGGTGGGACGGAGGACACGGGGTGGTGGGTGCAAAACACTCCTGAGTGAGCCAAACCTGCAGGAGTGACTCAGCCACGGTGTGTGGGTGGTGGAATCCTCTTGGCTTCCCTGGGGATCTCCTGGCTCCAGTGGGAACCTTCCTCTGTGGGATTCACAGAGCCCACCTGTCCCATCCCACTGGATTTCCTTTCCTGCCAGGGCTCTTGGATGTCTCAGAGTTCTGCACGTGCCAGAAAATGCTGTGGGAAGCAACATCTGGATCCATGCTTCTCTCCCAAAAATGCACATCCCAAAAAAGTGATGTACTCACCCAAAAATGGTGCACTCCCCAAAAAAGTGATGCCCTGCCCCAAAACCAGCCATGCTGGATTTAGCACCTGAACACACTCGGCAGGGTGAAGCAGCAGCCTGGGGGCAGCTGTTCCAGGTTATTCCTGGTTTTTACTTTATTTAAGGCATCCCATGGGATCCTGCACCCAACAAGGGTGAGAGCTTGGGAATCCGCAGGGAAGTGTGGACAACACTCCCCCACACGGCCCTGCCCGCCCTCAGAGCCCACCAGGCATCAGCTGGGTCAGGCTGGCACTGCTGGGCTGGGCAGGGGGAGCAAAACCCACAGAAAACGGTCACCAACTTCCTCCACAGCTCCAGACTGGATTCCCAGAGCCGGCACTGGGAATGGGTCTGTGCCCCACTCCGGGCATGGAAAGTGGAGCTGGCATGAGGGCACGGATGCAGAAGGAGAGGCAGGGGGCAGGCAGGGGAGACATCCAGCACAGCGGCACCGTTCCTCCTCCTGGGACGCAGAGATCCAAACGGGACGGGGATTCAGCGCCTGCTCCCAGGGTGTCAGGCCAGGATTGTGCTGAGCTGGAGGTGGGATGGGCTTGGGAGGCCGGGCAGGGCGGGGAGAGAAGCGGGAACAGAAACGCCGTGAGCCGGGGGCAGCCACGCGCCAGGGACGGCACTGGAGCCGAGCGGAGCCGGATGAGTCAGAGGATTCGGCCACAATGGGAAGCGCGGGCTCAGCAGGGCCGGGGACACGCAGGGACAGGGACGTGCCGGGATGGGGCCTCCAGGCTGCCGGCGCTGCATCACCCTGAGCAAACCTTCCCCCAGGGCAGACGCGGAACAGAGGGGAAAAACGTGGGGTTTTTTTCCGCCTGGTCGCAGGGAGAGGAAGGAAATGGGTGAACTCATGGCAGCGAGCACGGACAGGGCTCTGCCACGCGTCCTCCTGGACACGGCGCCGTCCTGCACCTCCCACTGGCGCTGGCAGGGAACCAGCGACCGCATCCCAGCCCGGCTGCTTCCTCATGGCACCCCCACTTCCCTCCTGCCCACTGCTGCCTTCTCACTTCCGCAGCCTTGCCCATTCTATAGGTTTCCTTTTTTTATAAACCCCAGAAAAGCAAACCCCAGGAGAACAAGAGGAATAAAGAAACAGCCACAGCGAAGCAGGAGCCCTGTTTCACCTTCTGGTCCGAGTCACCCCAATTCCCCGTGGGAGCTGGTGAGGGCAGGAATAACTGGCACAGGATAATTACAGGGCTGAAGATGGAGGTGCTGCCTGGGCACGAGGTCCCACAGCTCACAGGGATGAGGGAAACCTCTCATGGCAAACCTGGGGTGGACTCATCCATCCATCCATCCCACGGGGAATTTGGGAAAGATCCTCCAAAAATTGTCTCTCCACAGGCCAAAACACTTTGACAGAATTTCAGCCACCACTTTCTCTGGTCATTGTCATCTTTCCTCCACTTCAAACGGGATGGCGGCTGGGACAAGCTGATCCTCAGGAGACACTAAACTTGGACACAAATGTGGACTACCATCACCCTGGAGGTCCTGGTCACTCCCTGGGGCTTGGACTCAGGGCTGGAAACCACAGCTCTGGCTGCCCACAGGTGCAGGAACAGGAGCTCCGAGGCCTCTGTGCTGCACAAAACTCACGGTTTGCATGGCCTCAGAAAAGAAACTTTCTTTTTTTTTGTTTCAGGATGTGAAAGGAGACCACAAGACTGCAGTCCCACGGCTTCCCCAGCCCGGGCTGACGGGACACTGCACCAGCAGCAAGCAGATCAAACTGACACCATTTCAGGAGGGGAAGGCTGGGATCCACATCCACACCACCACTGCCACCAAGGAGTGTCCTCACCCCCCAGGTGGGGCTGCCAAAACACCTGGGGTCTGAAATCATAAAATCCCTGAGTGGTTTGGGGTGGAAGGGACCTTAAAGCTCATCTTGTTCCACTCCCTGCCATGGGCAGGGACACCTTTCACTATCCCAGGTTAATCCAAGCCCTGGCCTTGGACACTTTTAGGGATCCAGGGGCAGCCACAGCTGCTCTGGGCACCCTGTGCCCAGGCCTCCCCACCCTCAGAGTCAAAAATTTCTCCCTAATACCCAGTCTAACCCTGGCCCCTGGAAGTGGGGAGCCATTCCCCCTGGCCCAGGCCCTCCATGCACTCCCCACCTCCCAGGGCCCCCTGAGGTGGGGGGCAGGTGCAGCAGGGATTGGACACCCCCTGGATGTGACCTCGTGTCACTGAGCTGGTGAGTGACTGTCACCCTGCCGTTGTCACTGTGCTGTTTGCTCAGTGGGGCTCAGGAAATGGCACAACAGCAGCAGCAGCCACAGAATGAGCCCCAGACACCGTTGAACGGCGCCGTTTGCCCATGGAGCAGGAACCCACTGCAGCTGGGGGGAGCAGAAGCAGATCCACAGGAATAAAAAGCCTTCTCCTTAACACTGCAGGCAAGAAGTGTCATTTTCTAAGAGAACAATCCATGTGTCCAGGACTACATGCCATGGAAAATGATTACACAGCTGGGCAGGACACTTTCCCAAGCACAGCCAGCAGCCCTGTGGGATGTGTGGGGGCAGGTCCTGGCCTCACAGTCCCAGGGGGCTCTGCAGCAGCACTGGGAATCACTCATGGATGGCTGGATCTGGACACTGGCCCTCTTTCTGGCCGCTACCCTGCATCTCCTGCTTGTCCTAGAAAAGGGAGAAATGCCCATGCAGCACCCTGGGTCCTGCAGCTTGTGACTGATACCGTGACAAGAAGGCAGCAGTGATTGATGTGGCTGGTGCTGAGCTGGCACTGCACACTGTGCTCCCTCCTGGACTGCACGCCCTCCATCCAACTGGAACTGGAACAGCTCCACTGGCTGTCACAGCCAGGAGTGAGCAGCCCAGCACAGCCCCAGAGGCAGCACAGGATGGTGGCACTGCCATTGCTGTCACCAGAGGGACAGGGCAGGGCAGAGCCACCCTCCAGGGCTGTGGGCTGACCCAGCACAGGAGCCTCACGTGTGACCTCTGCACCCACAGCCCACAGTTTCCCAGTGCTTGAGCTGGTGTTGGAACCAAGCCAGAAAATTATCCACAATTTAAGCACGACTTTAGGCAAACAGCTCAAACTCCCAAATGTCTCTGCCTGTGACACCCAACCAGCTCCCACAGCAGCAGCACAGGGAGGTTTCCTGTCCTCTCTCGTGAGAACACAACCAAACCTCAGCAAGGTGAGGCACATGGTGGGTTCTCAGCTGGGATGGGATGGATTTGGTGCTGCTGGTTCCCAGCACAGCCAGCCTGGAGGCAGAGCCCAGGGATGAGTTCTCTTTATGTGGAGAGCTGGGACAGATTTGGGCTGCCATGGCAGGAGGGACTGCAAGGGACAGTTCTCCAGAGCACCTGCTGTGCCCCAGAGGCCAGGCAGAGCCTGACTCTGTCACAGCCAGACTTCTCCAAAGAGCCCCTGTGTTCAATGGAAGTGGCACCAAAACATGCTGTCTCTCCAAGGAACCAGGACAAATCCAACTGGGACAAACAGGACAGGTGAGAGAACAGAGAGGCTGGCAAGAAGCAGAATCACCACCTCCCTCGCATCCCATTTTCCTCTCCTAGCTCAGAGCAGGCAGCCACCAGCCTCTCCAGACACAGTGGAGCTGAGCCCCAGGAGGATCCTTTCCCAAAAGCTGTTTTTCTCCCCAAAAAGCAGCTGTTCCACGTGGTGGTGGCTCTGGGGACAGGCGGCCCCTCCCTGCTGCCCTGGTTAGCGGCGGTTTCCTCTCCACAGCTGCGGAGCAGCAGCAGCAGCAGCAGTTGGGTTTTACATCCCCCTCACTGGGTGCAGCTGGTGACAGGAGGTGACGCAGGTGGTGACACGACCCAGCCCCCTCCCATGAGGTCCCTGTCACCCAGGGACAGTCACAACATGAGCAACGTGGCCCCAAAGCTGAGGGCACAGCAGAGGAGCAGCCGGCAGGGAAGAAAAAGCACAACTTCCTCCCTTTATCTTCTGAAGAAGAGATGGGAGCCCTGTGCAAAAGGAAGTGCTGATACCACACGTCCTGTAGATGAAACAGTTGTTCCATCAGCTCCAAACCCTTGGGAAAGGCTGCTCCCCTCTGCATCAGCCCCACCACCAAGGAGAGTTCTGGAATATCCCAGTGTGACACCATCCCTTTGGGCTTCGGGACATCATCCCCACCACTGCTGGGATTTGGGGATTTTTTCCCTCATTTTTCTGGAATAAGAGCTCCCACCCGGGAAGCCACGTTGGTGTGAGCATTCCAGTAAATCCCTTCCTGCAGGCCACTGGGTAATTAAGGAGCTCTTCTCATAACAAGGTAACAAATAACACGTGTGGTTTGACAAATTAAGTTCTCGCGTTCGCTAATCATCGCCGCCGCTCTCGGCAAGCCAGGACAGTGTTTTGGGATGTGGGAAATTTGCAAGGAATTCTCTTACTGCAGATAAAGGGAGCCTGAACTCAGAGCAGGTGCAGAAAACTCCTGGGAGCCTGCAAACAAAGCTCTTCCCAACCCATCAGTTTTTTTAGAGAAAACTCACACAGTAACTCGTGCCTCTGTCACAGACCCAACTTCCACAGCTGCTTCCACCACAGGAAAGTGAGAATTCCTGAAAAATTCCTCCTCTAAGCCACCACTGTGCTCCAAGAGGCAGAAACACCAAAAGCCACAATGAACCTGCTCACCAGAATAACCTGAAGGTGTCAAACTTCAACACTGGATTTTTACACTGGAAAAGCACAGGTGAAACCACAAGGCAGAACGATTTTGCACAGGCACGTTTTGTCTATGCAGGAGCCACCACCACAACACCCCTACCTCCTGGAACGAGCCTCCAAAGAGGGAATAACACAGGAACCACAGGATGAATGAAGAACCCACCATCTGAAACCCATCTCCCGTGCTAAAGTTTTATTGACCGGCCGGTTGAGGCTCTCCCAGAGTTTTTCCCCTCTCGGAGGTTTCGGCGCGGTGCCCTGGGATGGGCCGGGCCGGGCGAGCGCTCGGCAGCGCCGCTCCCACAGCGGCCGCCCAGCAGAGGCCCCGGCACACGCCCCCGCGCCGCTCCGGGGCCGCCCCGGCTCCATCCCCCGGCTCCGGCTCCATCCCCCGGCTCCGGCTCCGGCTCCGGCTCCATCCCCCGGCCCCGGCTCCATCCCCCGGCCCCGGCTCCGGCTCCGGCTCCATCCCCCGGCTCCGGCTCCATCCCCCGGCTCCGGCTCCATCCCCCGGGCCGCAGACGCGGCCGGCCCACAGCTGTCCGGCGCTGTCAGACACCTCTGCCGAATCCGCCGTTCGGTGCACATGAGTCACAACAACCACACCGCAGACAACAGTCCCCTCTGTGGGGTTATCCCATCCCCTCTTCTCCACGGCGCTGCCAGGGGAAGGATCCTGTGCTCAAAGACCTCACGATGGGGAATTCTGTCGAGAGATTTTCACAGAGATGACAGATTTTTTTTTTTAAGCGGCCTGGTTTCGCTCAAGAGCTGAGCCTGCACGTTGTGTCAGCACAATATGCAAAATATTTCCTTCACGCTTCATCTATTAACCCCAAAACGATCAAAGCAATCCTGGCAGCTGCTGAGTATCAGATCTAGAGCCTGGTTTTGAGGAGAGGGTGGCACACAGTGCCAAGAGCAGCACCAGGCATTTTATTTTTATTACTTTGGTGCCTCCAATCTCCAGTTTGGAGGTCCCATCCCACCAGCACATGGAAGCAGGAGAAGTGTGAAGCTCAAGAGGAAGGCTGGCAGCTGGAGCACCAGGTTTGGGAAGAAAGCAGCTCCTTTAGGGATCCAGGCTGTGGTCCCATAGGGTCCCTAATTTCACAATCAGCTCCACCTCTGGAAGGCTTTAGTCCATGGGAGAAGCTTCCAACACTGAGAGAGGAATTACAAACCTCAAAAGTGTGAAAGTAGTAGTTTAGTATAGCATGTGCCAAGGAAAGAGCAGCTCTGGGAATTCCTGGCAGCAGTTGCTGTGCTGGTGCCATGGACCATTCCAGTAGAAGATGTCCCTGCCCATGGCAGGGGGTGGAATGAGATGAGCTTTGAGGGCCCTTCCCAACAAGGCACAGCATCCTGGGATTCCGTGCACCTACCGTGAGCTTCCTGTGGATGTTCAGGATGTGGATGTCTTCGCTGCGATACTCCTCGTCGTGCCTGTCCAGGGGAATTGTTTCCAGCTCAAAGTCCCTCTGGAGCAGCTGTTCCACAAAGGACAGTTCCACAAAGGCTTCCACAACCATTCCAGACATTCCCCCCTCCCCATGCAGCACTTCACCCTCATTTAAACTGCTCCAGCACTAACTCAAAGCTACAGACACCTGCAATACTCCAGGAAAATCTACTGAAGCTTGTGGTAAAACACTCCTGGAGGGATTTAAAAGATGTGTGGGTGTGGCACTTGGGGGGCACATGGGTTAGTGGGGCCTTGGTAGTGCTTGGGGGATGGCTGGACTTGATCTCAGAGGACTTTTCCAACCTAAATGATTCTGTGAATCCGAGATTTTGCTTCAATCCCTGAAATGCTAAGCCACACCACAGCACCCGCCTGCCTGTCAACCTTCTCAGCTGAAAGGGAGAGGAGAGAAAAAAGAAACCCTAAAATCCCCCAGCACTGGCTCTGGGACGTGCTCAGATTGGGCTGGACCTGGCAAGGAAGGAAATAAATCACAAAAAAAACCCCAGAAATCAGCCAGAAACACCAACACCTGGTGAGTTTATTGTGGGAGCAGCACCTCAGCAGAGCTGAGCACAGCACTCCTCACTGCCAGGGCACCACAAGAACGTGAGGCACCAATTATCAAACAGGTGCTTTGATTAACACCTCCCATCCCCTGGAATTCTCACCCTTTCCCCTTTTTTTGCAATATTATATTTGTAATATATAATCCTGCACAAGAGCTGCTTCTCAACATTCACCACAGGTGCAGAGTTAAATGTGCACTGACCATCATCCCCCCACAGGTGTTCCCTGTGCTGCTTTTCCTCACCTGCACACAAGATACACCTGGGATATTCAATTAAAACACCAATTAATGGGCTCTCATTAGAGAGAAGGCATTTTTTCAGGCATCCCTCTGTCGCTCAGGAGAGTGTTTTGAGCTCCTGAGCAAAACTTTGCATTTTCTCTCTGCTTTCAATGGAACAGCCTTAAAAGAAAACGTGCTTAAAACTCACTTCAAAGTATTTTCTCTCAATTTCAGGGTTCTTCCCCATGGTCCTCTGTTCATAGCAGCACAGGACACAAGTGTCAGGGCCTGTCAGGTCCTTCAGGGTCTTCAGCAATGGCTCCAAGGACTGCCCAAAAAAAGGGTGAAATATTTCCCACGTGGATTTCAAGTTTATTATACCCTTTAGCTAAAGTCTTCACCCAAGAGAGAAGCTCCCAGTTTTGCTCTGCAAGGAGTTATTTTTAGTACTTCAGCTGGGACAAGAAGAACATGGGGGGAAAGCTGGGAAGCAGAGGAGAAGGGGGGACTCACAGGAGAAGAGACTTTCCCACACTGACCAGGAAAACTGAACTGGAATCCAAGCCAGAAACATCCCACACTGCTGAGTGGGCACTTCCTTCAGGCACACAACAATGAGTATTCCTCAGTGTGTTCCCAAAGTG
This sequence comes from Cyanoderma ruficeps, assembly GCA_008694505.1. Lineage (NCBI taxonomy): Eukaryota > Metazoa > Chordata > Aves > Passeriformes > Timaliidae > Cyanoderma > Cyanoderma ruficeps. The sequence goes on along the minus strand of VZDJ01007753.1, from coordinate 50,517,837 downwards.
AGAGTTTTCTCAGCTATTCCTGGAGGATGGCTCAGATCCAGACCACAATGGAGGGAAATGGGACCAGCAGGCAGGGACCCAATGCCAGGGGCTGGTAAAGCCATTGCAAGGGCACCGGGGCATGGGGTTTTTCAGGTTATTTCCCTTTTTCCTGCAGCTTCCCTCAGTTCTCCATGCACATCCTACAGAGCTCCAGCTGAGGACACGAGGCAGATTACAAGAACCACGCAGCTGGAGCAGGATTTCTGCTCTTGCCTTCCCAAGGAAAGTGTGAGGAGAACCCAAAAAGCAGATATAGCACTTTTAAACTTCATTTACCAATGATTTCAATAGTTCCCATTTTCCCCAATGCTTAAAAACAAACAAACAAACAAAAACAGGGGGGAGGAAAGGAAAAAACATTCTATTTGGGATTTTTAATATAAAAAGTCTCTGGTTCTATTTCAAGTGGCTTTACATCTATTAAAAATGCCTTTGCCAATCTTGTTCTACCTATTCCTATAAACCATAGGGACCATGACATGAGCACAGTATTTATCTGAGCACTTCTCATACTAAACACACTGATCCCACCCCCCTTCCCAAAAAACATTTCTGTAGGGGTTCAGCAAAGTCCTCATTTACCTCCTCATAGTAAATGCAATCAGCCATGAGTATATAATCAGGGGGAGGCTGAAATTCTGTTACATCTTCACCCCTACAAAAAACAAACAAGAAAAAAACAACAAGTGAAAAGAAGCTTTAGTAATAACACATGCTAAAGGACTGAGCATAAAGTTAACTACTCTGTTACCACATTAAGTTTTCCCCTCACTGTGGCGTTTTGAAGTTATTTAGCAATTTAACAAAGCCAGTGCAGAATCACAGAATCCCAAAATGGTTTGGGTTGGAAGGGACCTTAAAGACCATCCCAATCCAACCCCTGCCGTGGACTGGGACATCTTCCACTGTCCCAGGCTGCTCCAAGCCCTGTCCAGCCTGGCCTTGGACACTGCCAGAGATCCAGGGGCAGCCACAGCTTCTCTGGGCACCCTGTGCCAGGGCCTCCCCACCCTCACTGCCAGGAATTCCCAATTCCCAACATCCCATCTAAACCGACTCTTTTTCAATCTGAACCCAGAAACCCCATTAAAGCTGAACAGAGGCATTAAATAAAGGCTCATACAAACCATTTCAGTACCTTGGCTCGGACTGACCCTGTGACCAGATGCTTGTTATTCTCAATATTAACCATCAACAGCTCCTGCAGCTCCTCCAGGTCTGTGACCGTCACGTTCGCCCTATAACACACAATCATTAAGGAATAACGCGATGGCCGGGGACACTCCGCCCAGCATTGAAAACAGGGTTTAGAGGAATGGGAAGGGTCTGAGGGAGAAGACAGCGCCGGGCAGGGGCTCCCACTCACCCCAGCGTGGCTGCCATGATGCCGACGGCGCCGGTGCCCGCGCCCAGCTCCAGGACGTGGCGGCGGGCGAGGGGGCAGGCGCCGGTCTCCAGGAACTTGGCGAGCACCAGCGCGGCGTCCCACACCACACAGCCCACGCCGCCGGCCGCCCGCTGCTCCAGCCGCAGCGCCGGCCCGGCCCGCCGCTCCAGCTCCCTCACGAATCCCGCCATGGCCGCGGCTCTGAGGCGGCGCGGCCCCTCCTCGGCGTCGCCCCGCCCCGGGAGGAAATGGCGGGCGGGCCGTGAGGGGACGGCGCTGCCCGCCCGCGCTGGGCGGCGGGAGAGGCTGCTCTCTGTTAGTATGGAAGCTTTTCCAGCCGAATTTATTCCAGGATTCCGTCAGCCGCGTCCAGCCGGAATGATTCCAGCATTCCACCAGCGGTTTCCTGCCGAAAGTATTCCAGGGTCCCGCCAGCCGTGTCCCTGAGGGAGCGCGGAGCCCTCAGGACCCCGTTCCCTCAACCCTCCTGAGCAGCTCCAGCCTGAGCCCTCCCCAAGGTTTTGTTACAACTTACAAAAGGTCTTCACAAACCTACAAAAAAGGTCTTAGTAAACTTACAAAAAAGTGTGAATAAACCTGTGAAAGTCTTAGTAAGTCTACAAAAAAGGTCTTAATACAATGCGCAAAAAGGCTTTAATAAGCTTTAAAAGGGTCTTAATAAATGTACAAAAAGATCTTAATAAACCTATGAAAAGGTCAATAAACCTGCAAAAGAGGTCTTCATGAACCTATGAAAAAGGTTTTAATAAACCTAAAGAAAAGGTCTTAAACTACAAAAGGTCTTAACAAACCTACAAAGAGGTTTTAATAAACTCACAAAAAAGGTTTCAATCGAGCAACTGAATATGAGTTGATTCTGCGTTGACATCTTGAAAATGCAAAAGTTTTAGAATTTTTTTTCTCCCTTGGATATGTGGAAGAAAGCTTTTTTTATTCCTTTATTTCTTAATTTCTTTTAGACCAATGGGTGGTCGGCAGATTCCCCTTGAGGGGAGGCTCATCTTCCCTGGGAAGAAGTTTTCTGAGGGAATTGTCTTTTCCCACACAAGCCAATTTCAAACCCAAACTTCACATTTTTCCCCTCTAGCATTTTTTTTGTTTTTCTTTTTACCAACCCCTCTAATTATGAAATAACTGAAAAGTTATTTGTTGCTCTCTTGAACCATGCTGGTGGGAATCTCGCTGCCTTTGACCACTTTCCATGGCCATGTTATGATGTATTTTACTGTGGAATATTCAAAATGGTTTTGGCATAAGCACTTGTACAGGAAGGCATAAAGCTGACATCTGTATATTCTAAAATGTGGGAGAGAATTTCTTCCTCTTCAACAACACCTAAAAGTCTGAAAAAATATTATTCCTTGTTCAGCAATTGCTGCTGGTAAGGACCTCAGAAGAGCTAATGAAAATAATTTTAAAAAGAATTCAACTTTTCCAAGTGATCCTCCATTTCCTATCGGCACTCCCAGTTAGTGCATGTCAAATTTGGGACTTCTTGAACCTTGTTTTAGCAAAATGAAGCAGATCTCCTATAAAAAGTGTGTTTTGCCCCTTGCATAAATGGATTCCAACCCTCTCTTCTTCTCATGGAAGGAGCACAGAGGGGACAAGGCTGTACAAGAGACAGATGGATAAATACATCTTCCCAAAAGAAAACTGTGGGGTCTTGGTATGATCCTGTACAGGGCCAGGAGTTGGACTCGATGGGTCCTGATGGATCCCTTCCAGCTCAGGGTATTTCTAATTAACATCCCTCCTCAGTCGTATCTCCTTTCCAAAAAGGAGAATTTTCCAAATGGAACGCCCAAGACAATGGGAGCAGCTTAGGCAGAGCGATGAGAAGCTGGGTTTGGAAGCCTGGGATGGGCCCAACTCTCAAAGGCAGAAGGAAAGCCAAAGCGAGACCAGCAGCATGGAAAATTGGGGCATTTTGTATTGTCAAAAATGCAATTCCCAACCTTGTCCTTGCAAGGAACACGCACTGCTCAAGCTCTTAAAAATTAAGACTGGGGTGATTTATTAATCTTGTTAAGAACTCTGATACAAAGCACAGTAAAAGGCCACAAACCAGTAAATAAAATGTGGCTTCTGAAGGCCACTTTATAAATGCTGCTACAGAACTACCAGTAAAACAGACTCGCTCTCACACCAGTTCAAACACGGGGGTTCGACTGGCAAAGAAAAGTTCCATTCACTTATCAGTTTAAAAAGTTTAATAAAGCTTTAAGTGTTTGCTGGTTTAAACGCTACCAATTTCCAAAGTGGATTCACGAGTTAAGTGTTGATCTAAAGGAAGTTATTAGGTCTGGAAGGCAAGACTGTTCCCAAGCCAGAGGAAACGCTGCTGGCAGGATCCAGCCCCAGGAGTAGCAGACTGTGTTATAGGCCTCCAAGTCAACTTCAATTTATACATGTCATTAGCATATCTGTAAATATACAATATAAACAATTGTACAGGCGCATAGCTTTGTTCTCTACAACAACAGACAAACTCTTTAGCTTAAGACACCTTCGCCTATCAAAACAAAAAAGGCACATCTGAACAGGATGCACACGAAGTACTCGGGATCCTCCCCGATACCCGAGACGGGTACTCCTCCTTCATCCTTTCTCCAAAGAACCAAGACCAACCAAATCTTTTGGTATTTAGATTTCAACCTATTTTTTCTTTTTCTTTGTCTTCAGCAGCAAATCAATGGCAATTAAGACATGGCATGAGAATATTCCAGAACAGGAGCTGTCACTCAGGAACCTCAAGGCAAGTGGTCAGAGGTTTTCGAATCTGTGACGCTCTGTATCCTCGTGTTGTTTGATCATCCCATTGCTGGGTTTCCTTAATTAAAAAAAAAAAGGCCACTAGTGCTCAAATTTGAAAAAAATTCCACAGACGCACCTTGTTTTTTTCGGCTCAGTGCAATTAAATGATGTCAGTTTAAATTCACTTAGTGTAGTTTACAGTGCAAAAGGTCTATTTTGTGTCCTGGCAGAACGGTCGGCACTGAGGATGTGAACCAAGGCAATGCTGCTGCTCACCTGAGGGTAATGCTGTCCAACCACAGAGGTTGGAATGTGTGTAGTCTGAATTTTTTTCCAATTTAAACCTTTTTTTTTTTTTTTCTGATCAGCAGCACTTTAAGAGCGTAATTTGTGAAAATACTAAAAATACGCTGCCTTTTTTTTTTCCTGAATAAATTAAAAAAAAAAAAAGAGAGGAACTTTACAAACAGTATTCCAGTGTCAATGACTACTATGGCTAAGGTCATTGAGGAGTTTCTGCATTTTCTAGCAAAGACAGTCTGTGCAAAGGAGGGTGGGAGAGCTCCCTTTTGTAAGTCTTTGGTGGCAGTTTTGGTAGCTGGGGGCTGGAGTTGTGCCGGGGCGGCACGGGGGGCACGGGCGGCTGCGCCAGGTTGTTGTGGCTGGCGCTGAGGACGCAGCAGCGGCGCAGGACCCGCGGGGAGGGAGTGCTGGGAGGGGTGCCCGGGGAGCTGGGGCCGGAGCCGGCCTCCCGCAGCCACTCGGGATCCCGGGGAAAACGTCCCAGCGGCGGCGGCTGCAGGCTCAGCGGGCAGTTGATGAAGTGCTCGGGCGGGCGGAGCGGCACCGGGGGCGGGGTGTCGGGAACGGGGTCCCGGGGGGGCGGAGGAGGAGGGCTGTGCAGGGGCTGCTCCAAAGGGGTGGTGTAAGCAGGAACGCGAGGTTGGATCTTTGGAGGCGGCGGCTGCCGAGGTGGGATTGCTGGAGGATCGTCATCCGGCTTGGAATTTCCCTGCGGCGTCACGGAGAAAAGGGAGGTGTGAGAAATGGGGAGCGCAGAATGCCAGAATGGTTTGGATTGGAAGAGAACTTAAATCCCATCCCATTCCTCCCCCTGCCATGGGCAGGGACACCTTCCACGATCCCAGGGTGCTCCAAGCCCTGTCCTTGGACACTTCCAGGAGGAGCCACAGCTTCTCTGGGCACCCTGTGCCAGGGCCTGCCCACCCTCACAGCCAAGAACTCCTAATTCCCAGCACCCCATTTAAACCTACTCTCCTTCAGTTTAAAGCCATTTCCCTTGGCCAGATGTTTGGATAAAGAGCCATCGTCACACAGATGAGGAATTCTGACCTCTGCTAGTGGTGCTGTCAGAAACACAGCAGCTGTACTGCTGATGGGAATATGAACACTATGTTCCCGAAATTCCTAGCAGAGTTTGAGAACCCAAAACTTTAAAAAGGGAAGCTGGAGCTCTGCATCTCAAAGTCTTCTAGACTGACAGAGCCCTGTTTGGATCAATGGTTGAACTTGACAATCTTAAAGGTCTTTTCCGAGCTAAATGATTCTAGATATTCCCCAATTTATCACCAAAGTTATTCAATCCAGGACAGCAGTACCTTAGCATTGGAAGCATCCTGATCCATCTTTTTCCGTGGAGGAAGTGGAGGAGGGTTCTGAGGCTCATCACTCAGTTTAGGGAAGCTCCCCCAGGAGCTGAAGAAAGTCTCTGGAGAAGAAAAAGCAGATCTTTTACTCCTTGTGCAATATCTGAGGAACATATTCTGGAATATCAAGCCAAACTCAAAGCAACTCAAATAAGATCTTTGTGCTCCACAGCAACATGAACCAGGAACTTCAGCAGTAAGCAATCCTTTAATTCATTGCTTTAATCACATCTAGGCCTCACTAAGTGTTCTCCTATGTCCAGTATCAAAGAAAGGCATCAACAGTCAGCAGGCAATGCTGAGGGACAGGAAAATAAACCCAAGGAACTCCAAGTGAGGTTTTACAGAGGGAGAAAAAAAAATCCTCAAATTAAGAAACAACACAACCCCCGACTTGTATTGGTGATTTCTGTCACACCTTTGCTTTTCCTTTTAGGAGTGCCCTGAGCTCTGTGACTGCATCAGACCTGTGCTCCCCAGCTGGAATGTAAATTAATCATATTTTAAAGAAGGTATATGGAATCAATAAAAAGAACAGCTGAAAACAGAGGTGAATGCAGGATATCCCTCACAGGTGTGAAACACAAAGTGCCCCTTCCCAGCAACAGAGCAGTTATTTTCGCCATGTGGAATCAGGAAATTATCAAGTTGCTTTATTTGTAGCTTTAGTCAAACAAAACAATCAGCAAGGACATTCAAAACAGAAGGAAAATCATGTGAGAGCCTGGAGATAAAAACCCAACCCAAACTAAACCAGCAGTTTAAGTTTTAGGCTTTACATTCTTTACTGGACATCTGATCTAAACGGAACCTTTCTGAATGCAGCCCACATTCCCATCCCAGATTTCAGATTTTAATCCCCACTGAGCTCTCCTGAACCCGGGGAAGGCAGAGTTAAACATTTAACAGAATTCCAACACTCACTCGACTGAGGCAAGTTCACGGGAGCGAAGATGCTGTTGTTACCTGGGAAATTAAAAAAAAAAAAAATCCATTAAACAATTTCCAGGCCGAAGCACCGCACTGCAGCACACAACAAACGCTTGAATAACCTGAGAGATCAAAACCTCCCCCCAAGTTTATCTACTGCAAACCTGAATGAAAATTCCCCATGTAAAACATTCCTGAACTGGAGAATTCACGCTGGGGATGAACTTAATTACTTCCAATTTCGCAATTTATTTTTTCTCAAGGCTGGAACACACTCCCCCCCACCGACACATTTGGGAAGCCTGAGGGACAGCAAGGACGATTGTGAAATGCAGGTACCACAAGAGCTGTTGAGATCAATGTCCAGGAAGACGCTGAACTCCGAGGACGCCGACACGGGCGGCGTGGAGGGCGTGTTGGGGGAGGTCGGTGCCGACGCGGCGGACTCGTGCTCCGACTCCGTGATCCTGCTGAAACTGATCTTGCTGGGCTCCTTCTCCAGGGGCAGCGGGTGGCTCCTCAGGGTGCCAGAGGTGGAGCCGTGCCGGCCGGTGTTGGGCCTGATCCCCGGCGATTTCAGGGGATACGTTGTTTTCCTGGGCTGGAGACAGGGGACGTGTTAGCAACTGCAAGGTGCCACACCGTGAGCTTCCCAAAACACTGCAACATTCCCAAACACTGCAACGTTCCACACTGCGACATTCCCAAACACTGCAACATTCCCAAACACTGCAACGTTCCACACTGCGACATTCCCAAACACTGCAACATTCCCAAACACTGCAACATTCCCAAACACGGCAACATTCCCAAACACTGCAACATTCCCAAACACTGCAACATTCCCAAACACGGCAACATTCCACACTGCAATATTCCCAGGCACTGCAACATTCCACACTGCAACATTCCCAAACACGGCAACATTCTCAACACTGCAACATTCCCAAACACTGCAACATTCCCAAACACAGCAACATTCCCAAACACAGCAACATTCCACACTGCAATATTCCCAGGCACTGCTGCCATTCCACACTGCAACATTTCACATTGCAGCATTCCCAAACACTGCTGCCATTCCACACTGCAGCATTCCCAACACTGCAACATTCCCAAACACTGCAACATTCCCAAACACTGCTGCCATTCCACACTGCAGCATTTCACACTGCAGCATTCCCAAACACTGCTGCCATTCCACGCTGCAGCATTCCCAAACACTGGTGCCATTCCCAGCACTGCTGCCATTCCCAACACTGCTGCCATTCCACACTGCAGCATTCCCAACACTGCTGCCATTCCCAAACGCTGCTGCCATTCCCCACTGCAGCATTCCCGAGGCTCTGTGAGGTATTTTACAAGTATTTCCCAAAGAGCAGCAGCGCTGATGTGAGGTGCAGTGTTATTTACACAGCAGGAGTCGGCTGGATGCAGCTGAAGAAATCTTTTTTTTCCCCACAAATACGAGGAATAAAGAGTCCAGGTTCTGCTGCCAAGCAGGACAAAACACACTGGGAAAAACAAGTCACAGCCTTGGGAAATAGAAATTTACTTCAAGAGCCCCTCAGAGGTGCAGAAAAGCCCCAGAGCAACAGTACGGGAACAGCGAAACCACAGAGGGTCACGGGGCCCCTCCACACGCCCGGGATCAAGGACACACTTGGAAACGTTGTCCGTGTCCTCCAGTTTATCCAGGACAAAATTCCTACAGCCAGGTGACAGTGTGGACAAAGCCAGCCTGGGAAGGCTCGGGTGTAACCCAGCACAGATCAAAGCTGAGCCTTGCAAAGTGAATTATGTCCCCATCCTTCAGGGGTGTCCAGCACGTTACAGCACCCACAACTGGATTGTCCTGAAATTCCAGTGAGATTGTCTCTTTGGAAATCATGAGCTGCAAAGAATTCCTGCCCAGCTGACTGGACTCCTATTTTTAGAAATTATTTTAATCAAATGACTGTAAGAAGCATTTTTGCAACAGCAATTTCTGGCAGGTTTTCTTGCCACATTTCTAACATCATCTTACTCACCCCTCTAACAAGAGATGGCAAAAATGATTTATAACTCTCTCAAAAAATTAGACATGGCTCCAGTTCCTCAGGCAATTACAACATATTAAAAAAATTAAGTGCTCTAAATTGTGATTTTCCTGCTTGAAAAAGGACTCTGAGCTCCAGGAACTGGGTTTTTTTTAAACCCAGAATTGCTACTCCTTTAAATTGAACTGTATTCTCTTCAGCAAAAAGGCTGCACCTGGTAAAGTCGGCAGTTTTTGCAATAATATCAAATATTTAGACAAAAGAAAAATAGAAATCTGAACATATTATGTATAAAAGCAACATTTTAATTAGTATTAATATTTCTTGAGATTGTGAAATGAAAAATATTACTCCATATTTTATCATATGACTATATAGTAAGAAATACAAATTTAACAGCAGTGTTTCAGGTTTTGGGGGAAAAATGAGTTTTAAAATAAGATAAAGTTAATATACTTTAGTAGTGCCAAATGTCAGGAGTCCAAGTCTTTTAAAATCAGGCTTAATTGGAAAGTCAGCTCATGATAAAATATAAAATCTATCTGGCTTATTCAGTTAACCATGTATTATTTTCATAGTGCTCAGGGAATTTTAGCTATTTAATTTTTATTAATTAATCCAAGAACTGGACTTGATGACCCCTGTGGTTCCCTTCCAGCTCAGGGTATTCTGTGATTCCATGAAATTTCAGGGAGAAACTCACAAATCGAGGTGGCTGCTTGCAGTTCCGAGGTTCAATCTCCAAGGACTTGTTGAACAGATAATCTGTAAACTCTTTTTCTGGTATCTTCCCCATGGGATTGAGATTTTCAAAGAATTTCTGAATGAAACAAGCATCAACAACATTTTAAAAAATAAGCATAGAGGGGAAAAAAAATTAATGAAATACCCCTAATTCAGTGATTCAGGATCTCATTTTTCACCACTTTTGGCTGCTCCTTTGTGTGGTTCTTTTGTTGTCTACCAGCCACTGCTCCCCCCTCTTTTGATAATCACTATTCATGCAAAATTAGGTCCAGTGTTAGAAGATTATTTGGCATTTTTCCCCCTTTCCAATCCCCAGAGAGAGATTTAATGGCTGCTCACCCGGATTTCTGGCTCAATCCTCAAGCAGTAGGGCTGGTTTTGATACTGCTGAATTTCTCCTGTAATTTCAGCCACTTTTCTCCTCTTACTGAAGTTAATTAATTCTTTCCCTTGTCTTTTAAGGAAGTCAGGATTCCCTTCTTCTGTCTTCAAGATATTTGTTAGGTATATCCCTGATTAAAAAAAACCAGCTTTTAACCATACATCTGCAACAAATTCAACTTCAGAGTGACACACCACCCAAAAAATTTGATGTCACTTACCAAAAAAAGGCACACAGGGTGGGTTGATTGACTTGAGCTTAGCTAAATACTTCTTGAAATGATCTTGGCTTAATTCTACTGCTTCATCCAAAACTCTTTTTTTCCTTTCCTGCAGTGCCTGAGTTGTCAAAATGAAATAATAAAAAAATATAGGGTTGGAAATCTTTTCAACAGCATGGTGAACAAATACAAGGCAAGCCCCTGGCTCTCTGAGCAAAATTTGGGAATTGAAATGAAGGTTTCAAAGAACCTCTGGTGTCAATGGTTTGCTCTGGATTACAGCACCCAACAATTCATGTGGATCCTGAGATTCCAGAAAACAGATTATCATTTTAACTTTAAATTTACAGGATTTAGTCTTTAATAAAAATTCAACATTTGATTTTAACTTCAAGGCCTTGCACTGCCTTTCAGAGCCATACAAAACTCAAAGCATTTTATTCATATTTTCCTTTTTCTGTTTAACTCCAGGGAGGCTTTGCTGCCAACAACGGATTTCACTCCGGAACTGTGTGTGACCCAGGTCTGGATTCTGATTTTAATTTCCTTTTCCATGCCCTAAACTCACCTCAAATGTGTGATCCAGCCTGTACACTGAGACAGAGTTCACAGCACTGACAATCTCCAGAACACCGTTGAAATTATTGAGGTCTTGGAAAACCTGCAGGATTTCTATGATCCTGCTCAGCACAGCCACTCGCTCCTCAAAGTTCTCCGTTTCCACGATGCACCTGATCAAAAGATGGGATTTCAGAAACACTGAGAAATAAAACCTGACACTTTGTGAGTTATTAAATCAATTTTTTTTTCCACGAAAACCCATCCAGCGTGCAGCTTTTGGCTCTCTCTCTCCAGAATTTCAAGTAAGAATTTATGAAATCACATCTTACATACGTTCGAGTTGGAAAGTCAAGGGAGGATTTGGGAGAAATGAACCAGCAAACCCCAAACATGTCCAGGGTGAAAGTGGTTCATGCCACTGCACTGCACTCACTTTTCAAACCACAGGGTGAGGTTTGTAGTGTGACGAATCATTTTCAAGAGATTTGGGGAGTTAATTTCCTTATCTTCCTTTGTCCACACACTGCCAACGAGTTCAGAAGGCTGCACAGCCCTGGGAATGACAGAACAGCAGGCAGAAACATTCAGTACAAATAAAAACTGCAATTTCTGTGTTTGCATTAGAAGATTATTTCTCCCCTTAATCACAACCTGATATTTCACAAATCCAATCCCAGCTGATCTACTACAGAACACAACTCTCTGACGAGTGCTCGAGTAGGAAGGAAATATATTTTTATCTTAATTGAAATTGGATAATTTTGAAGAAACGTTTTCAGATAAGAAAATTACAAAGGAGTGAGTTTAATTTTCTGAAAGGGCAAGAAAACAACTTCAGAAAAGTTAAAAATTGAAAATAGGAAGGTGAAGCACTTGCAGCAACCAGCTGGTTCCAACACAAAACCTCCCGTCACTGAAGCAGGAACGAGATTTTATAATTTGAATTTTGTAACGCTCCTGGATCATCCACCCTGCATTTCTGCTGTAACGAGAGTCTGACATGGAGATAAAACCTCTTTTTTTCCACTCCTTTGCATATTTTAATATTGAGCAGACAGCAAAGAAACCTCTTCCTTTAAACTCTGGAAGTCACGGGCTGCGACTTCCAGAAAACAATCGGCTTTTCACCGATGGTGCGAACGAGGAGAATTTTTTTGAGGGGGTGAGATAATGCAAAAAACCAAGGTGTGAGAGGTGAGGCCGTGCCTGTAGAGGTCGGACTCGAGCAGGGTGAGCTGCCGGGCGATCTCGATGGGGTGCAGGGTCATCAGGTCCAGGGCCTCGCTGTGCCCCACGCGCCACAGGTGCCACTCCAGGGGTGGCGGGGGGCTCTCGAAGGTGATGTTGTGGCTCACTCCGTCTGCCTGGGCTTTCTTCCTCTTGATGATTTTAGCAATGGACTCCACCCACTTCTTCATGGATTTTCCTGGAGAAGAGAAATCGTTAAAAAAAAAAAAAAAAACCCAACCACACGCAAGTTTTTTAATGCTGTTGTAAGTTTTAACTGAGGGATGTTAAACTCCCAAGTTCAAGAGAGGGGAAAAGTGCACTAATCTTGTTACGAGTGTTGGGTTTTAATTAATTCAAGTTCTTTCATAAATGTGTCATGTAATCGAGCAATCTCTGGGGAGGGAATATTTTGAGTTTGTAAATAAATAAATTTGGGGACTGGAGCTCAGGTTGGAGGGACTTTGGACAAGGGATGGAGCGACAGGAAGGGGGAAATGGATTCAGACTGTGAGGGCAGGGTTAGATGGGATGTTGGGAATAGGGAATTCCTGGCTGGGAGGGTGGGGAGGTCCTGGAATAGAATTCCCAGAGAAACTGTGGCTGCCCCTGGATCCCTGGCAGTGTCCCAGGCCAGGCTGGGCAGGGCTTGGAGCAGCCTGGGATGGTGGAAGGTGTCCCTGCCATGGCAGGGCTGGGACTGGATGGGTTTAAGCTCCCTTCAAGCCAAACCATTCTGGGAACCTCTGATTTTAAAGGACTTTTGATAATACAGCAAAACCAACTGCCCAAAAATTTGAATGTACACTGAGAATTCTGCATTTCTGCATGTAAATTAAGCAGGTTTGTATTCCTCTGTTTTTTTTTCTTCTGGGTTCTTGCACCTGTATCAGCTGACAAATAAACACATGTGAAACCAGTTCTGTTGTGGAAAAAAGTGACCCCGTGTCCAGGGTCTTTTAATTGTCTCAGAATTATGATGCCCTGGCACTCTGAAAATGAAAACCTGGAATTGCCAGGATAAGGATTAAACATGCCAACATTGCTGCCCCCCACAGAGGCTGCCAAAAAAATCGAGTTCATAAAGGAGAAATACCAAATGGGCCCCAAATCCTCTTCTAAAAGGATAATGATTTTCAGTTGGAACTTTATATAAATGGGAAAAACCAGGATGGAAAAAACTCAGTAAGCAAAAGGGAAGGAATTCTCTATGGAGAAGGGGAAGGTGACAGCCTTAGAATTACAGACTCAGGCAAGGATGACCATAATGCCCAGAAGGAAATATATTTGAAGTATTATTACCCTAATTCTTGAAATCATTTTTAGGAGCTATTCAGGCTCCAGGCCAAAGCTTCCTCATGTAAAGAGGAGTCTCATAAACAGCTCAATTAAAGGCATTAAAATTACTCATGTGTTTAAAGGCATTCTCAGGCCTAAAATCCATCAGGATCAGATTGGGAAGTTGTACCGAAATGTGTGAAGGGAACAGGACCCCCCCTTACTGCACCTCTGACACTGGAGATGAAGGTCTCCAGCCTCTCCAGCAGCTCCAGATCCCTCTCAAAATCATAAAAATGGTGCTCGACCCAGTGCCGGAAAACATTCAATATTCTGAGGAAAGAGGAAAAAAAATATTAAATTTCTTTTTAAGGATTTCCATGGTTTATCCCATAGAAATGAATCACAGTCCTACAAAACTCAAGTGACGGATTCATGTAGTCGGTGACTCTCAAAATACACACGGACAAAGGAGCAGAGCAAACCCACTTTTTTTGGCAGGTGTTTAAAACCTGATTTATAGGTTTTAAAGAATAGTTTTAGCTTGGTGCTATTTTAAAATTGAATATAAAAATGCCAGTGTTGAGATGGCTTCAGAAGAGGGAGAAACTTAGCAAAATCAGATAAAATTGCTATTTCTAATTTTCCTTGCAATTTCCTTTTTTCTTAGTTTGTTTTTTGTTGTCTTTTTTTAACAAAACAGCTAATTAGAATCACCCACTTGTTTAGAAGCAAATTGGTCATTCTTCTTTCCTCCACACAAATTTCAGCTTCAAAGTTGTTGTTACTACCCCATTTACACAATTTTTAATGACCCAAAAGGCCTGATTAGATCCAGTACATCCTTTAAGGATAACACTAAACTTCCTCTTGATTTTTCTCTACTCTTTCTTAGATAAATCAGTCTTTAAAAGGGAACTCCAGCTGCTTTTCAGCCTTCTGCACTCAGGATAAATCAGAATAAAAAACTGCTTTGTCTCTTCTTCAGGTAAACAAGCTGAGCTCACACCTTCAGCACTTTGTTTTATCCAGGTGCAATTTATCACCTGAGTAAAAATCAGCCTGACATTGAGGACAAATGAAGGACATCCACATGGCCACGTGGAAAATTCTTTAACTCTCCTCTTCCCAGTGGAGAGGTAAAAAATAAGGTTTATCCCAGAAAAGAATTGCTGCCCCAACAGATCATTTAGGCTGGAAATCAATGACACCTTCCAAGAGACAAAGTTGTGATCCAAGTTTCCTGTAACAGGATCTTATCCAACCCATCTCTTCCCTTGAGATCCCGTGGTGAAAACCCTGCCTGGATGTGCTGCCTGCACTTCCAGCTGAGCATCTCCTCGTTCCCATCACCTCACATGCATTTATTGGTGTCCAAGCCCTTTTCATGCCTGGGCACAGCATTTCCTATGAGATCTGGAGTGGAGGGAAGCAGGGAAGGAAGGGATAAACACCTTCAATACTCCACCTTCTACCCAATTCCAGTCTCTGAAGCAGAGGCCAATGCTTTTAACAACACTGGAATGCACACAGTGCTGAGTTTATCAACCCAGCAGCTCAAACTCATCCATTTTCAGCTGTGAGACAGTATGGATCAGAAACAGCTCCCAGGAAACAGCCAAAACCAGGGAAAGCAGGAGCTGAGAGGCAGCTCTCCCAGGAACTGATAACTGTGGAGACTTCTGGTCCTGCCGAACCCACAGCAGCTGATATAAAGTGGGAACACCAAGGGCCTGATAAGCTGTGCAAGGCCAGCAGCAGGCAGGAGTATCAAGGTTACACTGAGATTGTGTGACTTGGAGCACGTTCAAGAAGGTGGTGGCAGCTCTGTGTCGAGGAAAACTGCAGGGCTACCCACATATTTCTCTTTTTCATCTCTTATATATATATGCACATGGGTGTCTGATAAAAATGGGACCCCTGAGTGACTTTCTGAACACCTTGGAGGCACTGGCATGTCAGTGTGACCCTTTGAGTCAACAGGAATGTGTGGTAGCAGAGTAACCGAGGGTTGTGTGTGTGTAATTAACAGCATTAATTACTATTAGCAGAATTAATATTGATAGCAATATTAATGCGCCGTTAATGGGAACATCTTGATGTTACTCATCAGTGTCATGAATAAAAGTTGCTCAAGCAAACACTGGTTGTGGCCTGTGTCTCCTCCTGTCTCGATCTCCAGTCAGGACAACAATTACTCTCATTCATGCTAGAAATGCTTAATTGTTCCCCAAATTAGCTCGGTCAGCAAGACCTTGAAGATTCCCTGCAGCCCACTGCCATGTGCAGCGCAGACAAGAGTCTCCCTGTCTGTGAGCAAACACATCCACAGCGCTGGGAACGGGAGCGAAACACCAGCCGGGCTGGAAAACTGGGAACAGAGGAATTATCTTCCCAGGCCTTGGGAACAAGGAATGCATTGAGAGCGTGGCCAGCCCTGCTCTGGGCTCCGCATCCCTCACCCACAGGCGCCGTGGCTGTGGGTGGGGATCCCAGCTGGGCCGGCTCCGGCGCACCATTTGGGCCGTGAGGCTGCTGGCAGACGGTTTCCAGCAGGGATGGGAGTGTGCAGAGCTCAGTGCCCTCGGGCTGGCAGTGCCAGGGCGCCGAGGGCACCCCACACACACACANNCCCCCCACACACACACACCTGAGCTGCACGGGCTGCACGTATTCCTTGCGGAAGCGTTTCAGGTCGGCGCCGATGGGCTGCTCCCCCTTCTCCATGGCCAGCCTGTCTGCCTCCGTGGGCTCGGGCTCAGGGATCTCAAACCTGGGGGGGAAAACACCACACGGCTCACGGCAACCGAGGCAAAACACAAACCTTCTCTGTGCAGAAGCTGCGGTTTATAGGAATGTATTTATAGAAATTCAGTGTGAGGACAGTCAGGTGCTTCCCTGCCATCCAGTTTGCCCGGAATTCCCTCCTCCCCAGCTCCACACCCTGTTAATTCGCTGCTTCTCTGCTCATCACACCATGTCTAGACTGGGATAGAAGGTTTTTAAGGACCTGCTGGCTTGATTAAGGGAAGATTAGACAACAGCTTAAGAGCAGCTTTACCACACTGCATTAAAATGCTGTTTACCCTAAGTCTGTGCCTTCAAACAAACTGCCTGGAACATTTCTGTCCTTATTTCCATCGAGATTTGGCTGCACTCAGCTCTTTCATGAGCCAGTTTAGCAGTTCCCAACATCACCACCCACAGCCCAGGCACACCAGGTGCTCCAGCTCGTACCTCATTCAGGTAACTCATTTAAACTGGGAAAAGGAAGCTTGCACTGAATACCTGGATCATTGTTTTGAAGTTTACTGGTTTACAAACTTCACTAAAACACTGAAACTTGACATTGGGATCCTGAGCAGGAAAGGAGCAGTTGGAATCTCTGATTTTTGTGAGTCCCTTCCAACTTGGGATGTTCAATGATTCCAGATGAACAAAACTCATCAGGAATTGGAGTGACAGGACAAGGGGAAAGGCTTCAAACTGAGAGAGAGGAGGGTTGGATGGGATTTGAGGAAGAAATTCCTGGCTGTGAGGGTGGGGAGGCCCTGGAATAAAATTCCTGGAGAAACTGTGACTGCTCCACCCCTGGCAGTGTCCAAGGCCAGGTTGGACAGGGCTTGGAGCTGCCTGGGATAGTGGAAGGTGTCCCTGCCCATGGCAAGGGGTGGCACTGGATGGGTTTTAAAGCCCTTTCTCAAACCATTCTGGGATTCTATTCTATGATTCCAATCCTTTTCCGTGCCCTGAGAAGGGAGGATCACTCCCTACCTTTCTATCAGCAAACTCAGCAGCTCCTGGGGCTTGCAGAAGGAGCGGTAGGTGGTCAGGAAAGTCCGGACGAAATTCGGATCTGGAAGGAGTGAATAAGAAAATGACGGCACTGGGTTTTGAGCCAGTCACAAAATATTAGAAACAAAATACAAAGAAAAGAGTTTAATGTGCAGAAAAGACACTGAGGTTTTAAGGCAAGCACTGCATCTGAAAAACATCAGAAATGACAGCACTTGGGAAAGCTTCATACAGTTCTTTGGTGCATTTTCCTGAAATCTCACATGCAACACTCTCTTAAAACCTCTGTCTCAGCCTTCCCTGAGGAATCACTCTCCCTGACCAGCTGTATATTGGGGAAGTTCAACAAAAATTGCACAGCAGTCCCAACAGCACCAGATTCCCCTTGTACCCCAAAACTGAGACCCAACATTTTCCTCAGTACTTCACGGAACTCCTCCAAGCTCTCACTTCTGTGCCTTTCAGACAGTGAAAGGCTGAAAAATGCTGATTGTGATTTGCATCCACTACATACCAGATACTTCACAGAGAGACAGGCTGAATGTAATAAATATAATAAATACAGTAAATATAAATATATATAGTAAATATAATAAATATAACCTTCAACTCTTTTCTTCTTTCACAGAGCCTCAGCCTGTAACAGCTCCATTGCTTTGGCCATGATGAATCATGGAAACGTATTTTTTTAGGGGATGAAAGGTTTGCATACCCAAAATTTTCTTACAGCTTTGCTTGCAAAGCCAGGTGATTTAAGAAGATATTTTTACTCCCTACTCATTACAAGCAGAAATAAACTAGAAATAAAAGGTTAAAGATGATAAACTTCTTCACTCGTGTAAGACCAAAACGAAGCTCGGCGTACCTGCATACATATGGTAGGTCAGCCTCTCGATGAGCTTCACCACCGTGCCCCCTTTGATGATGGGAATGCCATTCCTGCTCTGCAAGTTATCCTCGAAAACGATGTTCTCCTCGGAGTCCTCCACCACGAAGCGATAAACGCTGGGGCTGGGCAGCCTCAGGGGCTGCTCGTTCTCCTCCTGCAGCAGCACCGAGTCCAGCATCCTGTCCAGGGTGCTGCGGTACTGCAGCGACACCAGCGCCGCCATCCACGTGCTCTTCTCCTCGGCCGACTTGGCGGCGAACACGACGCTGTTGTCGTCCTTGGACACCAGCTCGAAGGCGTGCCTGCACTCCGCCGTGTCCTCCTTGTCCACCACCTGCGTTTTCCTCATCACGATCTTCTCCTTCAGCCTGTACTCGGCGCTGCTGTAGCCGGGCAGGCGCGACTGCCCGTGGTTGGCTTTGCAGCTGATCATCAAGCCGTCGAAGAGGAAGATGTGGCGCTCGTGCTTGGCCCCGATTTTCGTCAGCCCTCCTTCCATGATGAACTCGTTGCAGCACTGGCCGATGTCTTTGCCTTCCCAGCCGTCGATGTTCTTCTGGATTTCGTTCATTTTCTTGATGGCCAAGTGTTTGCTCCTGATCTGGCGGTGATAGAAGCGACACACCGGCTCCCTTGAAGGGAGGAAAAAAAAAAAGTCACAATGGGCACATTCCAGAAGACTAAAAAAATCAATTAAATTGCTGAATTGCTTAAATCAGAATTATTTTTTTTTCCCTAATCAAGTTCCAAACAAGCCACATGCACCCCTTTGGCTGGGAAGGAGTAAAATATCCACATTATACAAGTGAGGTGTGAAGGTTTTGGGCCGCTGCTCCATCTACAAAGAAAACTGGCAACAAGACGTGCCTTGAAAAGGAAATATTGAGATTTTCTAGCAGGAAAAGGTGATTTCTCTCCCTCCCTGGCAGCTGTGGGAAGGCAGGGAGGCTCTGGGGCTGCTTACCCAGGCCGGCGCCGCGGGGAGTGCTTGCTGTAAATGCGCTCCATGCTGCACTGCAGGTTCAGGAGGGCTGTGATGGCTTGTTTCAGGCACTCCCTGTCCTCTTCATCCTCGCTGCAATCCTGCAATTGCTGGGACAGAACAAACATTTGTTTTCTTTCAGGTCTGCCTCATTTCTAGCAGGGCAAGGAGACTGAAAGAACTTCTCACATGGTGTCAGCAGCAGCACTCGGTGAAATCGGTGATTTCGAGTCAGTGACTTTTTACAGAGCCCCACTCAAAAGCAGATGTGAAAGCATCAAACTAAAAATATTTGTCAGAGGTTCAGCAAAAATCATTCATCAAGTTTAGAAAGATTACCCTTTAATGCTAGTGGTCAGATATTATTTTGCCTTTTATCAACAACCATTTCTGTAGGGTGGTATTTCAGATTTCTGTGCTGTGCTCACGAGGTTATGAAAAGGCCAGGTGTCAGATTCTACTCAGAAATCCCACACGCTGTGGATAAAGGTCAAATTTAAATCTTTTCATTGCTAAAATGATCATCTTTCATGCAGCACCCTGCTGTATCATTCTTCAAAATAAATAAAAACATGACAAAATGATTTTGCCAGGCTTTATTTATCAAAATAGGAGGAAAACGCTGCTCGATAGGGCACCTGTGGTAATGTTTCCTTAAAAAGGGAAAAAACCACAACCTATTTTACACTTGTAAAACCAGTTTGAGGTTCAGGTTCCCCCCAGAGCCGTGGCAGCACGTGATTTCATCCTTAAATTTCATCCTGATGCACTTTCCCAGCTCTAAGACACAATGGGTCATTAATTAGCCTGACCTCCAGCACGAGGCAGGTCAAGGACCCAATTCTGGCTTTTCAACCTGAAAAATTTTGAGAAGTTCCAGAGAATTATCCCATGCAGGTGATGATTATGGAAAGGGAACTTCCATTATTTACAAAGAGACTCTTCTGATGAAGAATTTTTCCCTGATGTCCAATTTAAATCTCCCCTGGCAGAGCTTGAGGCCATTTCCTCTTGTGCTGTCCCTTGTTCCCTGGGAGCAGAGCTGGAAACTCCTGTCAGGAAGTTGCAAAAAATTAAGGGTTTTGGGCTTTTTTAAAAGCTTTTCTGAACTGTTTTCTAAACTGACCATCACTAGAAATGCCTAACAGCTGAAAATTTGCTGAAATCACACATATTTAGGTGTATTGGAAACTGTTTCTGCCCATGGCAGAGGTTGGAACCAGACGATCTTGAAGGTCCTTTCCAACCTAAACCATTCCAGGATTTCAACTTTTCTGCAAAATATTGGCAATCCACTCATTGGAGGTGGGTCAAAAGAAATCATCCCTTATTTTTACTTATTTAAATCAGGATATGCAAAAAAATCACAGCAGACATGAGGACGACAAAGAGTGAAATTAAATAGAAATAATTTAAAAAAAAGGAGTTTGTGCTAAACATTAATTAGAGACCTGGTATTAACACAACTCCTAAAAATATTCCAGTTGGATTACAGATAAATTCTATTTTCCTCCTTCATTCAAGTAAATCCTTTGAAACACAAAGGAAATGCCTACGACTCACCTGTACAGAATCACATTTTACAGTGAGAACCTCCAAGAGGAATTTCTGTTGCTATTTCCAAATGTCAGCTACAGCCACAGGGTGTTTTACCCATTTAATCTGAGTTCATCCCTGTTAGTTAATAATTCATTTACCCTTAAAGCATTACAAACTTTCCCCACACAGTGGGGCAAAAAGAACCTTTTTTTTACATGATCCTCAGCTAATTGCAGCTAGGACTCAGGACAAATGGTTGAATATTAAGAATGGGTTATTCTGAAATAATAAACTGAGCTGCAGCTGGAGTGTGAGCTGAGAGTGAGGATTCTGACTGAATCCTGCTTAGCTTTTTGTGAATGGGCAAAAAACTCAGAACTCGTAGAAATAAATTAGATTTGTGCATTAAATTTTTAACTATATTAGAACTCACGTTCAAACAAGATTTGTTTAACAAAATGTAGTTCAAATGTTCTCATGAGAGCAACAGATGCTTTGTAAGATTTTTTTTTTTTAACTTTTCAGAAATGAAGTAACCAGTGTCAAATAATTTCAGTTTTCAGAGGGAGCAAGTAAAATGTCACCACCTATTTAAAAGCTCAGATTCTCGACATTAATAATTATTTTCAGTCAGGAATAAGAGTGTGGCTCCATTTACCTGCAGCAACTCAAAGTAGTGCAAGCAGTGGTAGACTGGGATCAGCATGAGGCGAGGCAGGACATACTGGACAGCTTCCTTAAACCCTTCAGCCGTGGACTGGAAAGGAAAAAAAACAGGATTATTTACACTGAAATACTCGGAATATTCACTGTGCTCCCACGATGTCCAATATCCCACAGAAGTATGGAGGCCTCACTGAGTACTGGAGAAATCAGTATCACCCTCAGAAACTGAGAATCACAGGTTTATCACTTAAAAAACGAGAAATATTTTCCATTCCCAGCAGCTGACCAAGGCAATAATTCAGGTTGTAAGAGGAGGAGAGATTTTTCCAACCAGTGGTGAAATTCCTGCCATCTTCCATGGCATAACTGCTGAGGAGAAACTGAATTACCTCAGGCTCAGAAAGGAGGCCAGACTCACTGACACCAGACTGGAATATCCATTTAATCTGGAATAAAAGAACTGAATTCCAGGATTTGAGCTTCAAATTTCGGAGGGAAGGAGGCGAAGAGCTTTCCTTCCTTCCTTCCTCACTCCCCAAGGAGTATTTCAGAGTGAGATGATGCAGCTCAGCCAGGGCTCAGAGCTGGGAACACTCCCTGAAGGAAGGGCTCAGAGGGATCTCACCCTGCAGAGATCAGTTAAGCCCAGTCCCACTAAACTGGGCTTAACTGGGAGCACCAGTGACCCATCATTTGCTCAGCAGCTTCTCTAAGGGCATTTCTGAACAGCAGCTCAGCCTGAGCAGCCTCTTTCATTCATAAATCTGCTGCAAAGGCAGAAGAAAGTAATAAAACAACAAAAGAATCACAGATTATCCTGCTGGCCAGCAGTGAGTAAGAAATTACTAAAAAATTATTCCAGAAAAAGCACCAGTCACAGCCTCAGTGCTGAAGGAGGCCTTGGATATGCAAAGGAGAAAATGAAATTTTGTGTGCCTGTGGTTGGCTTTAAAAGGCAAAATAAAAGTGGCAGTGTGAGAATTCACCCTCTGTTCTCATGCAAGGTGTGAAGAGGAAAAAACCTGCAGAACACTCAGGGATGGGTCAGAGCTGTGCCCTGTTTTTACAGAAAAGTCAAAATATCTCACACTGGAGAATGGGCTGGACCTTGAGGATTTCTTCCTTAGCTGGAAGCAAAGAATTACTGACAGAATTCAAACTTCTGAAATGTGAGAACTAAAGCCATTCAGTGTTTCTCATCTGCACTCACCTGGAAGTGGAGAGCCACAGCAGGTTTGGCCATGAGGTTATTGAAATGCTCGTGAAATTGTGGAGAGAGAATATCCTGGGACAAGGTTTCATATGGATCAAAGGCTTGCTCCTAAATAAAAACACAAAATCACACACAGGACTGAAGGATCCAAGCTATTTCTGTCCCAGCTGGTACAATAATTTCCTTTAATAAGCTGATGGAACTTTTCAAGAAAGTATTGATTTTGCAAAAATAAATATTGAGCAAACCACAATCTTCTTTCACTTCCAGCTTTTAAATGCCCGTAATTTTCTCGGCATTCCTCAACCTCCCAATCTTTATGGCCAACACAAACTTTGTTGTACTGAATGGAATGGCAATTTTACCTCCTCTCTGCCATTAAAGATGGACAATGTGGAAATTTGGGACACTTTTCCAGGGAAAATATCTCATCTGGGACAAAGCAACCAGTCCAAGGGGGAAGTCTTCAAGTGACATCGAGGGTTTAGATGCAAAAATTGTGGTTCTGTTTGGAGTATCCAGCTGTGATTCCACAGGATCAGCTAGAGCAGGATGGGATGGAAACCTGCTGGAATCCCACAGGAATCATTTCTGGCTGCACAGATATTCCTGCAAGAATCATTTCTGGCTGCACAGGAAAAAATTCTGAGTGTGGGGATCCCACAGGAATCATTCCTGACTGCAGGAATCCTACAGGAATCATTTCTGGCTGCACAGGAATCATTTCTGGCTGCAGGAATCCCACAGGAATCACTCCTGGCTGCACAGGAATCATTCCTGCCTGCAGGTATCCCATAGGAATAATTTCTGGCTGCACTGGGATCCCACAGGAATAATTTCTGGCTGCAAGAATCCCACAGGAATGATTTCTGGCTGTGGGAATCCTACGGGAATCATTCCTGGCTGCACAGGAATAATTTCTGGTTGCACAGGGATCCCACAGGAATAATTTCTGGCTGCACAGGGATCCCACAGGAATCATTCCTGACTGCAGAAATCTCACAGGGATCATTCCTGATTGCAGGAACCCCACAGGAATCATTCCTGACTGCAGAAATCTCACAGGAATCATTCCTAGCTGCACAGGAATCCCATAGGAATCATTCCTGGCTGCAGAAGAATCATTCCTGGCTGCACAGGAATCCCACAGGAATCATTTCTGGCTGCACAGGAATCCCATAGGAATCATTCCTAGCTGCACAGGAATCATTCCTGGCTGCAGGAATCCCACAGGGATCATTCCTGGCTGCAGAAATCTCACAGGAATCATTCCTGGCTGCACAGGGATCCCACAGGAATCATTCCTGGCTGCAGGAATCCCACAGGAATCATTCCTGGCTGCACAGAAATCATTCCTGATTGCAGGAACCCCACAGGAATCATTCCTGACAGCGGAAATCTCACAGGAATCATTCCTAGCTGCACAGGAATCCCATAGGAATCATTCCTGGCTGCAGAGGAATCATTCCTGGCTGCAGGAATCCCACAGGAATCATTTCTGGCTGCACAGGAATCCCATAGGAATCATTCCTAGCTGCACAGGAATCATTTCTGGCTGCACAGGAATCATTTCTGGCTGCACAGGGATCATTCCTGGCTGCACAAGAATCATTTCTGGCTGCAGGAATCCCACAGGAATCATTCCTGGCTGCACAGGGATCATTCCTGGCTGCACAGGAATCATTCCCGGCTGCAGGAATCCCACAGGGATCATTCCTGGCTGCAGGAATCCCACAGGGATCATTCCTGGCTGCACAGGGATCATTCCTGGCTGCAGGAATCCCACAGGGATCATTCCTGGCTGCCAGCTGGGCTGTGCCAGGGCCTGTCAGGCTGATCCCAGTCCCTGCACACTCCCAGGGCTGATTCACTCCTGAGTCACTGCTGGGATCAGCACATCCCTCTTTCCACCTCAGCGCTGGCCAGGCTGCTGGATTTGGGAATACCAACCCCACAGAAGGTTTGTTTGAACACTGGTGAAGCCTCAAGTCCCAGTGGAATCCACAGTGCAAATCCACTGCAGGAGCCAGGCCAGTATGTCCTGATCCTGTGCTGTCTTCTGGAAGTTTCTGAAATTTTTATTGTGTTTACAAGTGGTTTTAGTTTCTTCCACTTAGACTTCAATCAGTATTTTTATGTTTTGGGTTTGTTTTATGAACATGAGATTAAAATGAACTGCATTAGGGATCTTCTCCAAGAGATTCATTATTTTAAAAAAGGGTTTTATGCTCGCAATGCTGCAAAAGTGATGGAAATGTGGAATTCTGGAATATTGAAACTGATGATTTTGGCTGAAGGAGGGCAGGGTTAGATGGGATATTGGGAATTCTTGGCTGGGAGGGTGGGGAGGCCCTGGAACAGAATTCCCAGAGAAGCTGTGGCTGCCCCTGGATCCCTGGCAGTGCCCAAGGCCAGGCTGGACAGGGCTTGGAGCAGCCTGGGACAGTGGGAGGTGTGACCATGGCAGGAGTGGGATGGGATTTAAGGTCTTTTCCAACCCACCCCATTCTGGGATTCCCTGGAAGCGTCACCCTGATGTCCATACAAATCCTCTCAGTGCAGGATATGGCCCTGGACTGGTGTTTCCCCATCCCACCCCCCGGGTGTGTGCACTGCTCCCCACCTTTGCTGCTTTGTGGATACTTAAAACTCCTCTTATGGAAACACAAACACCAGAAAACAAATTTACAACCCGCTGACAATCCCCCTGTTTTATCAGCTGCCTTGTGAAAATCCCCTCAAAGCAGGCACAAACCCTGCTCTGAGGCTCTCAGCCATCCATCTCCCACTCTGGGGTGTCAGTTTCTGAATTCCCTCCAAAAATATTTCGTTTTCCTCACACAAGAAATGAATGTTTTATTTTCCCCGCACTTCCTTATCTCAAAACCACGACAATATTTATGTCTTTAAACCTTCCAGGGACCTGATGCAGAAAAAACAGACGAAGCAGGAAGATTCCAGCTTGCAAGGCTTGTTTGGTTTTTAATTATCCTTCCCAAGAAGCTGAAGGAGCTTTTTAATGGAAACACTAAATGAACAAGCCAGGCAGTGAGATAAGCAGAGCAAATAAACACTTCACTCTCGTATCTCTCCTTAATGATTCCCTTTGCAAACACTGACAGAAAGATGATCTCACCCCGTGAGATGATCAAATCAACAGCTCAGTTATTAGGCAGGTCTTGCCCCGTATTAACTGAATTAATAAATTCAAATATATTACCTTCATTAAAAAAAAGCTTGGAAAAATAATCTGGACTTCATCTCCTCTTCAAGTTTTTCAGTGAATGAAAAATCAGATGAGATTTTTCACTCACTGAAAAGGATTTGTTTCCATTAAAGCACAGGATGACTCAGAGCAGCTTTTGCAATAAAATCAGATTTTTTTTTCCCAGCATAATGCTGCACTATTTAAAATTTAAGTTTTGGGGTTTTTTAAAATCAGTTTCAATATTATAACGACTTTAATCCATTGATCAAACACTTCTCCTTATCATTAGAAAGCAATTTTGCTTTAATAACTGCTAAGACTTGGTCAACTGAACTTTCCTACATGCGTGGTTTATTGAAGCAATGCCAAGAAAACTTTATCTTTACGGTCTATTCCTAAATGAGTGCCCAAAAATCACTGGTTTTTTACAGCCAGAAAAATGTAATAATTCTCCAGGTGCTACTGGGGTGCTCATGCAACCCTCAGATCTTAAAAATGGAAGATACATAAAAGTGAAATGGAAGATTTATTGTTATTTTTTACAATAAACATCATCGTTTTGAGATAAAACCAAAACCTTGCCATTCACCACGTGGTTCACCTGACACATTCTCTGTCAGCTCAGAATTCATTTCCTCTCCAGTAGTGGTTTGTATGATTGCTGCCACATTTTAGGGCCATAACCTGGGATTAACACACATCCCAAGGAAAAGCAGATTCCATTTAAACCACGTTCAACAACAGCAAAAATTCCAGCCCTGCCTTGGTCATCCACTCCACGAGTTTTCTCCCCAGACAATTAAAACTGTGTTGTTCAATCTAAGCTGAATTGTCCTCTTGCCTCTCAGATCCTGCTTCTTCCCAGTGCACTTCCCTGCTGAATTCCAGAGTCATTCTGCACCTATTTTCAGGAATTCTGACTGAACTGAGCTCCATCCCACGTCAGCTTTGTGACTCCCTTCTGTATGTCAGAGCACCTTTAATACGGAGTATTTCAGAATTTTCAAAAATTCCTTCCAGCATTTCAGTGCCCATTCAAAACAAACTGAGAAAATAATTAATAATGTTCCAGTATGAGCCACACCCAACCCCAAGGCAGTGTTTTCCCTTATTCCTACTCTTTAATATCTATTTTAGAGCTCAGTGGGTATCAGCAGCACTTTTGCTACAATCCTGAGCCATAAACTGCTGCTTTGACACTTCACTCCTCCCTGGAGGCCCTGCCCTGTGAAGATATTTACTCATTCCAAATGTCAAACAATGCATTTGAATTAAAACCCTGTTTTGAGTGATTTAATAAAGAAAAAAATTAAAAAAAAAACCCTCTTTAAATCAACCAAATGAAACACCAAACCTCTGCAAGGTCCTCAAAGCAGCTGCCAGCCAGAGGGTGAGGGCTGCTTTCATCTGTCATTTCCACAGTGTCCTCAATCAATCCCAAAAGTTTCACTGTCAGCTCGTGGATGTCTGAAATGTTGCTGAATATCACATCAATGTCCTGCAAACACAAACCACGGCTGAGATCATTTATTTGGAGCATGGAAATACTGGGAGCGGGTTTTGTCTGAATCAGGAGGTAAAAGGAGGGGAGGCAATAAAAAGAAAGGAAAAGTTAAACTCTGTGCTCTCCCCAGCCCTCCAGGCTTCCCTGAGCACATCCAGCCTTGCCCAGTTTCCACAGAATCTTTCCCAGGAGCTGCTGTGCCCTCAGGACAGGCTGGGATCTGGACAGGCATTTCCCTTTCCTGCTCCCTCTACTCATCCTTGTCAAATCTTGAGGTGATTTCCAGGAGGAATTCACAGCAGCTCCAAGCTCAGATCCTCTAACCCGCAGATGGAACTAAAGCAGCTCCTGGGCTGCTTCAGCAGAGCTGGGAATGGAGCAGGAATTGGCAGCTTCCTTCCCAAATTCCAACTGCAGATCTTCAGTTCCTCGCACTCAATGAGGGAGCCCCTTCCAGTGTTCTGGATTCCCTCTCTGAATTCCCTGCTCAGAAGTTTCTCTGCCTCAACCTCCCTCTGACCTTCTGCCAGTGCCCAGACCATGGCAACCCTCTTGTGGGAACATGAAATCCTGGAATTTCCCACAAGAATATTCCTCAGCTCCCAAACACGGCTCCCTTCTCCTCCCATCACCTTCCCTGGAATTCTACCCCCACATCTGCACAATTCCATCAGCTCCTGAGGAATCTCCACACCCAGCTGGAATGGGAATGCCTCCTGCTGCTTCTTTTTAACCTGCTGGTGTCTAAAAGATAAAAATCCCAGTTCAGGTTGTGCTGGCCTGTCCCCTTCTCCCTGCCCCACAGGAAGGATCCACCAATCCTTCCTCACTCCTCCTGAGAACAGAATTTGCTACACAGACAATTTCAATCAAATATTTTGATGGTTTATCAAACAGTGATTCCCTTCACAGTTAAGAGAATCCACAGCCAAGGGCTGTTTTAATTGGAATTTCTACAGAATAAGGAGCAGCCTGTAAATGTCAGTTCAAATATTCACTGCACATGCAGGTAGATGATTTAATTTTGGTGTTAAGCAAAAGTGAAACCGTTACCTAAATGACCAAAATAACGCAGCTACTGCTGGCATCTGACAGGGAATTGTGTCCATTAAGCTCCACTCCCACTGCCATTAATGGCAATTCTCCCACTGGATTTCACAGACAGACAAAGCTCATTATTCACTGACAGACAATAAATCCAATTTGATTTCACCTCCGACACGGTTAATGCAAAATGGGTGAGTTCTGGCTGCTAATGGGGCAATTAGCGTTGCTGATCAATCAAGGACTCACGTGAGGTGTGAAGAGCCTCCTGTTGGACAGAAAAGCTTCCCGAAATACTTTGATGATGAGGTTCAGCTCCCTCAGGTATTGCCTCTCTTCTGCAATCTCGTTCCTCACCAGGTCGTAGTAGTTGAGCTCCCCAGAAGAGGAGGGCTCGTCCTCACACAGAGAAACCAACCCGATCTCATCCTGATCAAACATATCCATCAAAACCTGCCAGAGAAACCCAGAGAATTACACCCAGCCACACTTTCACACTTGGCTCCAGCTCAGCTATTTCAGTGTGTTCAGAGAAATCCTTGGAGTTTTTAATACAATCCTTGCTGTATCCACTTTCACAAGGGAGTAATATTTCAACTTTGGCAGCAGGAGGCTGCAGCAGTTGCCAAAGCCATTTTCCCCCTTGGAAGTGAGCACGACCTAGAAAACAAGTTACAATTCATGCAGAATCGACTTGGGAAACAAGGCACCTTGCATAAGCCTTGGACAAAACCTCCTGCTGGAGATAAAACCGAACAAAAATGTTTCTCATTTTAATGGGCATGAAAACCAAAGGTCTTTTCTGTGTTATGAAGGAGAGCTGCCACGACAAAGTGACATCAGGAGGGCGTGAGAGCAGAGAAATGAAGGACATCATCATTTTCTGTCCTCACACTGCTAAAGGCTCCTGCTGTTCCCAAACTTACCCAAGCTTAACTTCAAGTCCTGCTGTGACAGGCTTGGCATGAGCACGGAGAGAAGCTTTGCCTTTGATTTAACTTAAATTTTTGCTGTGACAGGTCTGGCATGAAGAAGGAGAGAAGCTTTACCTTTGATTTAACTTAAATTTTTGCTGTGACATGTCTGGCATGAGCAAGGAGAGCAGCTTTGCCTTTGAGTAAAACCAGGCTCTCCCTATGATCCTCCTTTGAACACACCTTCCAGATCAAAGAAAATTTAACAGATCACCTCTAAATTCTGTCTTAATCCCAAGCCCTTACCTTATCAGCGCACATTGATACTTTAATGTCCTGCTGGGAGATCTCAAAGTGTCGGATATTGAAAACATAATTTCCAGCCAGCT
Source organism: Cyanoderma ruficeps (assembly GCA_008694505.1). NCBI lineage: Eukaryota > Metazoa > Chordata > Aves > Passeriformes > Timaliidae > Cyanoderma > Cyanoderma ruficeps. Next base: position 50,488,436 of record VZDJ01007753.1, on the reverse strand, counting down.
TTAAAATGTCAGCTGAGATGTATTCCAAGACAGCCACGATATAGAGAGAGACATGGTAATCCACCTTGTAGCCCAAGACCTCCTTCAAAATGAAAACAAGAGAAAACAAATGGTATTTATTCCAGAAATTCATCTAGAATGACAATAAACAGATTGAATTTTCGATTAAAATGGATTTTGTCTGTGGTGATAATTTACAGTGAGGGAACACCCAGGGCTGAGGACATCCAATGGAAATTGGAATATCTGCCTGGAAGGAGATGCTTGTAAATACTTGTGTTATTCTGCAGTATTTTAACAGAGGAAAAGCTACAGAACTTGAAACAATCCCTCCTCTAAAAATGACAGTCCTAAAAATAGAATTCCTTTAAGGAAGGGACTTCAGTGGAATTACTCCTGTACAATTCCCATCTCTGTCTGGGCTTATTGCAGGACTCTGGCCCTAATGTGGACTCTGGAGAACAGAGCAGGTCTCACTTTCAAGGAATCATGGAATGGGTTTGGGTGGGAAGGGACCTTGAAGATCATCTCTTCCACCCCCTGCCACACCAACTGAGCACTCTGCACTCCATAAAATAAAGGAACTTTAATAATGGAAGTCTGAAGAGACCAAAACCAGGATGAATGGAGCACATCATCCCTGGGAACACGCTCCATGTCCTGCACAGCTTGCACCATGCAGCCTTTCACCTGGCAGGAAATGCAGGTGGGTTTGTGCATTTGAACCAGGCAGACTTGTTATGTGCTGGTGCAGCCTTTAAAAAACAGATTCTGGGCCTGTCCTCACACTTCTGTACCAGATTGCACCAAATAACACCAGTGGTGTTTAGAAAGATCTTATTTAATGCTGATTTCTCTCCTGACATCCCCTTCTCTCATAAATCCTCAGGACCTGAGATTTCGTGCAAGTGAACACAGCAAGGTGACCTCAAAAAGTGCTTTAATTTCTGCTTATGCTCCAATAAAGTTTCCTCAGCAGCTGGAAACACCTTTGCAGATCTCTTGATTTTGAAACCCGAGGCAGCAGTGACATTCAGCAGTGACTGAAGGGACACTGAGACATCTTGGTTGACAGTACACAAGGAACAGGATCTACTTGTTCCCTCTTCTTCTATTTTGGCTCCTGCAGCATTTTGAAACAAATAAAGGCATCAAAGCAGCACTGCTGAAGTAGACAAGGTATTTGAGTTTTGTTTTTGTTAAAGCCTAACCAATCCTAGCTCAAAGTGGAGTAAGAGATGTCTGTAACAGTAACACTGATGCCCTGAACGTGATGAATTCCAGGATTTACTTTTATTACACTACAATAAATTCAGCTGTATGGCTTTTATTCAGCTTTTACTCCCTCTGCCAAGAGGAGAAACTTCTTTAATTTGATACCAATTGAAGAACTACATGAAAGGTCCTGCTGGGGGGCAGCAAAGGTGAGAGGTACCTTCAGTAAAGGATGGATTTTGTCCACAGGGAGCAGGAGGGGGTTCCTTCTTTTCCGTTTCTCGATGGCAGACTGAGCATCAGCGATGGCCCACTTGTCTATGGGGTGGGGAAACGTCTTCTGAACCCGCTCCTGCCCAGCACAGACACAGCCACAGCCACCAGAGAGGTTTAAACAAAACACAGCACAGCAAATTAGCAAATTACTTCCCCTCCCCCGGGACAGATCATTATCCTCCTCCTCCTCAGTGTTTGCAACACGTTTTACTAATTGTTCTCTCCTCACTCAACTCAGCTTGTGTCTTTTCAGCAATCCCCAACAAGCTCCCTTCCCTGAGCACCAAGAATTCCCTCAAATCTCCTAAAATCCCTCATCTTTTCAAGAGCAGCAAGAAGGTTTCAGTGTCCACTTCCAGTGGAAGGTGCTCCTGCCATGGCAGGGAGTTGGATATGGAGGGTCTTTAAGAGCCCTTCCACTCCAGATTATTCTGGGAGACCAGGAGCCCAAAATATAATCACCATCAGGAAGTACTAAACAGTTTACAGCCTGCCAAAAAAAAAAACCCAAAAAACCCCAAGTTGATATTATTCCTATTTGAGAAAAGAGTGTAACTTGCCCTACACCAGATCAAGTTTATGGCAGGAATGAAAAGCTGAAGGATGAGCTGGAAAAAAAGGGTGAAATATTTGTGTCTCTTTGGTTGAAGAGATTTTTTGCACATATTCCAGACCTAACAGGAGGCCCAAGGTCTTCAGAGAGGCAGATTTTCTTACAGGCAGCTTTTAAATCCTTGCTGGTGGCCACTTAATGCCCAATTTTCTGATCAGCTCCCAGGTTAACGTTCCCCTCCTGGAGAGCAACCCCCAAATGAGCCTTCCTTGGGATCCTACCAGGACATCCTCCCAAAAACAGAGGTGAAGTGGCATTCAGCCATTCTTCAGCCTAGAATCATGGAATTCCTGACTGGTTTGGGTTGGAAGGGACTTAAATCCCACCCAGTTCCACCCCTGCCATGACAGGGACACCTCCCACTGTCCCAGGGTGATCCAGCCTGGCCTTGGACATTCCAGGGATCCAGAGGCAGCCACAGCAAATCTGGGAATTCCAACCCAGGGCCTCCCCACCCTCCCAGCCTGGAATTCCTTCTCAATATCCAACCCAAGCCAGGTTTTCTGTGCTCCAACGCTGCTTCCCACTGTTTTCTTCAGGAACAATTTGAAGGGTTGTTTCTATTTATAAAACATCTTTAATTTGAGATTTTTTAGACCTTGATCCTGCAAATACTTCAGGAGAACATGTTGGACAAACAGTTCCATTAGCTCCAGGCTGTAATGTGAATATCTCTGTGATAAACTTCAGAGATCACAGCCTTCCTGTTTTCCCTTAACAGCCAAAAACAGCTGAGGAGCACATCCAATCCCAAAAGCTATTAAGGAACTATTAAATTTTACTTTTATTTAGTGATGCAATAATATTCATGCATCAATATTAAAAAAAAAAGATAAATTAATAATTAATGTTGAATAAAAGGCATCTAAGAAGAATTTAAAACTCTCTGGGCAATTATTTTGCCTATATATATATAAAAATATAACAAATACAAATAGATACATATTATACACATATTATATATAAAATATGTTATATATAATTATATATAATTTTATATTTGTATATATTATATAGAAATTATATATAATATATATATTTCATTTCCATGACACACATATATAATTTATATTAATCTAGACATACAATAATTTTGACACACACATAATTTATATATATTTATATAGATATATATGTGTGTGTGTGTGTATATATTTAATTATTTTAATTTCCACAACAGACACAGAGAATCCCATACAAAGACATCATTTTGGATGAGGCTGAAGTCCTGAACCTACAGATTGATGTAAAACTAATTAATTAATAGAGCCCTACAAAGCTCTATCAGGTCACAGCCACATGGAAGCGTTTTCTCCCTGCAGACTCCATTAAATCCTCATTTTGGAATGATGACACAAAAGCTGACAGCTGCACTAATACAAGAGCCTCAGTGAATCCAATAAAGTCCCAGGAACATCCAACTCTGTTCCCTCAGCTGCACAATCCAGGCCTGACAACAGTAACCTTTCATTGGAATATTTATTTTCCTTGCATGTCAAAAAAGTAGGAAAAATTCTTAAATCCATTGTGCATTCGACAGCAGAAAATCCTTCGAGGCATTTTGGATTCATAAAAATAGGAAGGAAAGGAAAGGAAAGGAAAAATTCCCACAATTTCCATCCTGAAGCACTAGGTAAGAAAATGAGTTTCCAGTTAAATTTGCTTATAAAATCTAAATAAAATCAGAGTATCCCAGAATAGTTTGGGTTGGAAGGGACCTTAAGGATCATCCTGTTCCAATCCCTGCCGTGGGACACCTTCCACTATCCCAGGCTGCTCCAAACCCCATCCAACCTGCCCTTGGGCACTTCCAGGGATTGACCACCACAAAGTCCTGTTAAGGAACTCTGGGCTTCCAACCTGCATTTCCCAAAACATTCCCAATGAATTTCAGCGACTCCAGAGGCAAAGCCTTGTTCCTGCAGCCTGCAGTCCTACCTCCACGTCCTGCACGGTGCGTGGCTGGGCGATGCACAGTTTGTTCAGCAGCTGCAGGATCAGCTCCTCAATGTAATACAGAGAATCTTCCTTTGCTGACAGGTTGGGGTGAACCTGCTGCTGCACCTGGCCAAAGCAATTCAAAGAATTAGGAATTTTTAATTGTTTTTTCATGGAAAGCTGTGCTTAAAAACGAACCCCAGCAAAAGCAAGGCGACTCTGGATTGCGGCGCTGCAAATTCACACCCTTGGAATATTTCTCACAGGTTTCCCTCTGGAGTTAAGGTGGTAATAACTCAAATTCCTGCCAAGTTGGCACCTCTGTGCAATCACAACTCTGTGTTTTGCCATTGTGATGGGAAGGAGTGTCAAGCCAAGGCAGATTTCTGCCAGCACCCGGGTGAAACCATCCCTGTGGGTAACTCTGAGTTACTCATGGCCTGAATGAGTAATTGCAGTGACTGATGCAGTCACTACCTGTAGCAGCAGCTCACCCTAGCTGGGTGATGAACACAGGACCCAGCAGGGGAAAGCAAGGAAAAGCTGATCCCCACCTCTCTCCAAGGATAATTCCTTTTATCTCACTTCATGGAGATTTATCCCAGCTTTGGTTTCCCAGGTTAAACTAGACCAGACGATCCAAAACTAGGCAGCCTCAGCATGTGCCCACAGAAAAAGGGCTACAATTAACTCCTCCTGGGTCAGCAGGGCTCTTTTTCTACTGAAAATCCCCCCCATCAAACCACCCTGCCTTAAAAAACAGAGAAAAAAAAAACCATTCAGGGGTTGGTCTCCATACTCAGTTTTCCCTGGCAGCCTCTCAGTCAGGAAAGTGCTCACTAGATCTCAAGCTATAGCCAAAAGATTGGTAAGGAATACAATCCAGGGGAATTCCCTCCTCTCCCCATTCAAATTCCATGTAAATCACCCCAAGAAAAGTCCTGTGACGTTCTCACATTGTCATTCACAGCACAAACGGGGTGGCAGTTTCTTGGGACAAGACAGAAACATCTTTGGGTTCAATTCTGAAATACAGCCCCTTCCAAAGCCCATGGAGCACTTCCCAAAACCTGGGGGGCTCTGAGAGCTTCCTCCAAATTAAGGACAATCCCAGAATGGTTTGAAAGGACCTTAAAGATCATCCTGTTCCCCTTCTGCCATGGGCAGGGACACCTTTCCCTATCCCAGGTTGTTCCAAGCCCTGTCCATCCTGGCCTGGGACATTTCCAGGGATTCAGGGACAGCCACAGCTCCTCTGAGCAACCTCTACCACCCTCACAGCCAAGAATTCCCAATTCCCAACATCCCATCCAACTCTGCCCCCTGGGAGTCTGAATCCAGCTGCCCAGTCTTGTTACAAATTATTTTATAGCCCTGTAAACATAATTTTGCCTTCTGTGCCTCAAACACGGATCTTTGCTTTACAGAACTGACTCCTGCCACGGGATCCTGAAAGAAAGACAGAAAGAAAGACAGAAAGAAAGACAGAAAGAAAGACAGAAAGACAGA
>VZDJ01007753.1:50432143-50469434 GCA_008694505.1 Cyanoderma ruficeps | reverse complement strand
TTATTATTTTAATAATAATTATTATATTTTATTATTATTTATTATTATTATATTAATAATAATACTTATTAACTTCCTTATTTAGAGACTGTTTTCTTACCTGGAAGGAGTTTCACTCCCAGCTTGGAGCCTGTTTTCCTACCTGTTTTCCCTGCCTCAAGGGAATCTTTTTCACAGCCTGGAGCCAGTTTTCCTCCCCAGTTGGAGGATGTTCTTCTCCCAACCTGGAGGCTGTTCTCCTCCCTCTTTGGAGGATGTTCTTCTCCCAACCTGGAGGCTGTTCTCCTCCCTCTTTGGAGGATGTTTTCCTACCTCCCAGCAGTTTCTCTCCATACCTGGAAGGAGTTTCTCTCCCTCTCAGGAGGCAGTTTCCCTCTCTGCTCCAGAGATCACCATTCCCACCATTGCCTTCACCCAAATCCAGCCAAATTTTCCCTCATTTCCCTCCTGACAGCATATATATTCATATCTCACACCTTATATTCCCTCCACTCCCCGTTTTAAGACTTGCCCACAGAAGGAATGGATAAATTAAACCAAAGGGGGGGAAAAAAAGTGCCTTTCTGCCAGTAAAATCATGATCCTTCTTTGTGACAGGTTTCCTGGAGGAGCCTGATGCTTCCAGAGGCAGAAACTGCTCCTGCCACACCACAGCAGCCCGGGAGGTTCCCAACAAAATATTTATTTCTGTGGGAAGACACTTGTTCCTCAAACCCGAACTGTGAGCATGAAGAAAAAGGAATAATGGGATAATGGTGGCACATCCCACAGACCCACAGTTCCTACTCCTTCCAGAGTTTAGGACTGACTTTGCTGGGCTCTGGTTTAGAGGGAATATTGGGAAGGAATTGTTCCCTGTGAGTGTCCAAGGCCAGGCTGGACAGAGTTTGGAGCAGCCTGGGATAGTGGCAGGGGTGGAATGGGATGGGATTTAAGGTCCTTCCCGACCCAAACCAGTTTGGGGTTCTACGATTCTGTAACGCTTTTGGGGGAAAAAAAATTATGTTTGTCCAAAGATTTGTTCAGAGTTCCAGGAATTCTCATCCCACCTGTCACAACAGGCCCAGATCAGCCTTCAGAGCAGTCCTGTGGAGTGAGGAAAAGCTGTGAGGTGTGAGAAGCACAGATAAGATAATTTAGGAAGACAAGTTTGGTCATGTGTCCCCCTCCTGAAGTAATTCCTGTTACACACAGTGATATCCTGCCTAATTCAGCTGAGAGTGAGCAAATTCCAGTGCAACTTGTCTCTGGGTCAGGAGAAATACACAGCATTTTAAAAAAAACCCCACCACGCTATTTTAATCATAAAAGGCACGTTTATGAAACCATCAAAGTGAGGTTCGTTTGGAAAATAAATTAAAACATTTTCACACTTTGTGAGCAAGGAGACTGACGCCTGAAACCCTGACATCATAACCTCTGAGCTTACTTTTTATAACAAAAAGTGCAAAACTTTTATCTCTGAAAAGATTTCTTTTTCGCAGAATGCTGCACCAAGGCTCGTAATTTCGGTTTCAAATAAACTTTACCCCCGAAAGAATCATCACCTGAGAGGAAAAAGCACCGCAGGCAGCACCGGGAAATGCTGACTGAGGACTCCCCCCTGCTCTCTCTGTCTGCTTTGCATTTTAATGTTCTTTCTTCTGTTAATACATGTCGGGGCCACACCCCGTGTGGGAGGAAGTGGCTTTTGCAATCCTTTTGTAGGATTTACTGTCGACAGGCAACAACTTCTGGCAGGGAGGGAAGACAGGATTGTTCCACTGTGGGAAGTTTTGCACAGCCCCGTGGCACTGCAGGATTTGGAACAGCTGGATCTCTGCCTCAAGTGATCAAAACTCTGCTCTGAAAGGGTTGTTATTTGAATTTCCAGCGGTGAAATAGATTTTAGCAGAAGAAAAAATAAGGAAAATAATTTTTTTTAAAAAAAAAGACAGGTTAAGCCCTTTTTTTCCCCCTCAAAAAAAAGGTGTCTCCAATCTGTACAGTAAAATCAGCCTCAGAGCTGCCCCCCTGTGTGACCCACTCCCATCAGAGGAGCTCAGAAAAGAACTTTTGAAGGAAAAATTCGTGTCCAATTTTGTGGTACAAACACCCCACAATTACCTGAGTTACCCAACACCCCGGGAGCCTCTGCTATAAAATCCTCAATACTCTGTCCCCGAGGCCACAAAATTCTGCAGGACACTCCCGGATCCTCAGCTCAGCACTGAGTTTGCTCCACATCTCTCTCCACAGAGACCCCTCCAGGTGTATTTCTGATAAAACCTGGGTGTCAGTGGAGTTCAGAGGAGTCACCAGCAGTGTCTGAGCTCCCCTCGTGCTCAGGGAAAATGGGAAACTTTCCTGACTCATCCCTGTTCAGGCTCCAAGGGGAGCAATATCGAACATGACTCAAGGCAGGTCTCTGGGCCTTCCCTCCTTTCACATTCCCTGTTCCAAAGACCATTTTTCCCTGGATTGCTCAACTGGCTGGACAAAGATCAGCTCCTTTTGCATCACCAGCATTCAAAGGTAGGAAGAAAACCAAACCCACTGATGAAGTTTTTGATCAGTGCTGATTTCCCAGCTGTAAATTAAATGAAAAGTGATTTTTTTATATCCATATTTTCATTTCTGCTCTATAAAAAACAGAGACAGCGATCAGACAGAGTATCTGAATTGCAGATCTAAATTGACTTGGGTTTGGTAATCCCCTTTAAGCTTATTTTCCTGTGAAGAACTCTACATTCACGTGGAAGGCTCTGAATATTGTCCTCGACCTCTGATAAAGCCTTTAATTCCATATCAGCAGGGCCCTTAAGCAGGGCTTATCCTTCTATTCCATTTACTTCCATGTAATCTAGAGGACTGCAGACTCCAATTGAAATGGAATCAGGGCACACACACACAGTGCCCACGGCTTTTCACAGCCTTCTGAGGAGGCAGTGGAGCACAGGAGTGGGAAATCCACGTGGAGAATCCCACCACAGAGACCCTCCCATGGCTGCTCAGCTCCAAACCTGTCACTCCGGGACGCGACGTCAGAGGAGTCGTGAGCAGAGAACGTCCCCAAAGCTGCTCGGGCGCTGCCCAGCCGTGCTGCCTGCTGGGCTCTGTGTCCTTCAGGAGCAGTCCCACATCCCAGAGGGGCAGGAATTCCACGTTCCTGCCGGCCCTCAGAGCTGGAAGCGGCGCTGGGCCTCGTCGGCGATGGCGGCGGCGATGGCCAGGGAGGAGGTGGCGGCGGGAGAAGGAGCGTTCCTGACGTGCAGGATCCTGCTCCCCACGGCCCCAGAGCCTCCATCAAACACAAAGTCATCCACCAAATTGCCCTCGCTGTCCAGAGCCTGGGCTCTCACACCAGAGGGACCCCTGCAGAAGCAAGGAGGAGCTCAGCAGCAGGAGGGAAATGCTGTCGCCGAGTGAGGAGATCAATTCCCGTCAGACGGTGTCCAGGGAGTGGAGACAAAGCCTTTCGGGGGAGGTTTAACTCTCAGGAGGCAGAGTGGGGGTATCTGACAGTCGTGGGATCATTGAGGTTGGAAAAAACCTCCCAGACCATCAAGTCCAACCTCTGATCTTAAAGCCCACCCCATTCCACAGGCAGGGACACCTCCCACTGTCCCAGGCTGCTCCAAGCCCCAGTGTCCAGCCTGGCCTTGGACACTGCCAGGGATCCAGGGGCAGCCACAGCTTCTGTGGGCACCCTGTGCCAGGGCCTCTCCACCCTCCCAGTCAGGAATTTCTTTCCCAATATCCCATCTAAACCCACCCTCTGGCAGTTTGAGGCCATTCCCTGTGTCCTGCCACTCCAAGGCCCTGTAAATAGTCCCTTCTCCATCTTTCTGTGGGCTCTCTTCAAGTACTGCAAGGCCACAATGAGGTCACCCCAAAGCTTCTCCTCTCCAGGCTGAACAATCCCAAATTTCTCAGCCTTTCCTGCCAGCAGAGCTGCTCCATCCCTGTGCTCATCCTGGAGCTCCAGGTCCTGCCTGTGCTGGGACCCTCAAGCTGGAGGCAGCCCCACGCTTTGGTATCATATTTTGATAGAAGAAAGGACTAAACCCCTGCCACGTTTTCTGCTGTTCAAAGATGAGATTTCCCAAACAGGAGAAGTTTATTTTACCTGAGAACATCGTTGGTGGTGACCTCAGGGATGAACTTCTGCAGTTGCCTCACCTGGGCGCTGATGGAAAAGGCTCTGTACAGCTCCCCCAGCCCGTAGGACACGTTCCTCAGCACCAGCTTCCAGAGCCCACTGCAAGGGGAGAAACAACTGCAGGGAGGGAAAACCTGCCTCAAAATGCACCAGCTGCAGCTGCTGAAGGAAGCAGCAAATGCAACTGCAGGGCACAAGCTCCCATTCCCAAAAGCAGGAATGACATCGTGCTTTGTATTTGAGAAATGAATGTTTGCCCTTCTCTGCTTCAGCAAACCTTGCTCACAGAGCTGTGGCATTGAATTAACTCGGAATTCCAGTCCTGGAAGGGTTCCAGGCCATGCTGGATGGGGCTTGGAGCCACCTGGGCAGGGACACCTTCCACTGTCCAACCTGGCCTTGGGCACTGCCAGGGATCCAGGGGCAGCCACAGCAAATCTGGGAATTCCAGCCCAGCCAGGAATTCCTTCCCAATATCCCACCCAAATCTCCCCTTTTCCAGCTCAAAGCCATTCCCTGTGTCCTGTCCCTCCATCCCTTGTCCCCAGTCCCTCTCCAGCTCTCCTGGAGCCCCTTTAGGCTCTGCCAGGGACTCTGAGCTCTCCCTGGAGCTTCTCCAGGTGACCATTCCCAGTTGTCCCAGCCTTTCTCCCCTCCCAGCACCCTGTGCAGGTATTTAATGATGCTGCCTGAGTTGATTAAGTTATCACAGTGCACTGGGACCAAAACCAAGCCTGGAACAGCTCCACCAGCACCTTCCAATGAGCAGCCACATTCCCAGACTGGCTGAGACATGTCCTGGCAGAAAATTCAAACACGAGACCACACCAAGTCAAATGTCTTGGGGAAGTCCAAGACAGCAGCACAATTGTCTTTAAACACCCCAAAAAACGTGGGGAAAGCAGGATTTTGGGCAGGAAGTGGCTTCCATTTCAACAAGAGCACCCAGCAGACACACACGTGAGGCATTACCTGTAGGTGACAGCATCTATAAAGTCTCCAGGGCTGAAGTCCAGGAGTTTGTAGCCCTCTCTCTTAAAGGCCAGCACTGCATTAGGGCCAAGCCAAATGCTGCCATCCATCCTGGGCGTGAAATGGAATCCCAGGAAAGGGAACCGAGGGTTGGGAACCTGGAACGGGGCACAGGAATGATCAGAGCTCTTACAAGCAGCAAAATTTGCCATTTTATTTCCAACCACAGCCACAAAACTCTGAGTCACAGAGCCTCAGAATTGCCTCTGAGCTGGTTTTGCTGCTCGTTAATTGTGCAGTCGTGGCATGTCATTAATTAAAACGCTGGAGAACAGAGCAGAGCCTGGTAAAGCTCAATTTTAGGGAAAAGGAAAACAAATAACAGGGGGAAAAAAAAAGTCCACATGGTTTCTCAGGATATAAATCAACCCACAACAAAACCAGTGACACTCTGATGTTATTCACCAGCAGCAATTATACTGCAATAAAACAGAATATAAAATATTAGGAACCTTTACTGTGTGTACAAAACAGCCTGAATTTAGCAGGCCTGGTTAATGTTAATAATAAATATCTGCATGTTCTTCTGTTGTTCCTCCCTCCCATCCCAAGATGGATCCTGGATGATTCCCAGGTGAGGTCAGACAAACAGCAATGCCCAGCATTCCAATTTTCCCAAAGATCCAGTATTTAGCAGGCAAAGCTAAACTCATAATCAGAAAAATCAGTATTTAAATGTAGAGAATTAGCTAAAATGCTGCCCTAGGAATTCTCTCCACTTGTTCTATAATTACATTTTCTGTCTGGGATTGCTCCTCCACATCCCATTACTTGTCTATATTAGGTGGTAGAAAAGTTGTCCCTTTTTCCCCCACATCTATTTTTTATGACCAAACCAGCAAATTCAAAAATAAGGTTGAGAGGACAACACCTAAATCTGAGTGTTGGGTGTTAGCAGAAAAGATTAAACTCTTCATCAATAATTCATCACAGAATCTCAGAATCACTGAGGTTGGAAAAGCCCTCCAGTGTCATCTGTGAATTTCCTGAGGGTACAGTCAACCCCTTTGTCCAGATTATCACTAAACAGATTAAACAGGACTGTTATATTATTTAAATAATAATTTGCTGTCATCTCTCCCTGACTTTTGAATCCTGCCTACGGATTTATTTTAGGACCTACAGAAATAATTTAGAGTTTTCTGGCTATGTGGCAACGTGATATTCCATCTTTTCTCTATTAAGAAAAAAAAACCCAAAACCCCAAAACTAAAACCATTAAACAAAACAAACCAACTGGCAACAACTTCCCACGTGGTACTTCCACGTCTTCCTCAAAAATTAACAAAACCCAAAGTGCCCTGTCACAAACCGACCGAATCTCCAGCCTGACAGAAACAACCACAGAATTTTTCCCTTTTTTTTCTGCATTTCCAGCAGCTCTCAGGGCACACAGTGTGACAGCCAAAGCAGGGGGTACCTACTGGATAAATATTTCCTTTCACCAAGTAAGACTTCTCTGGTTTGAGCACCAAATAATCCCCCCTGAAGGGGACGATGCGGGGCTCGGGGCTGCAGCCGCTGATCTCGGACACGCGGTCGGAGTGAAGCCCTGCGCAGGTCAAAATGTGCCCACAGGAGATTTCCTCACCCTGTGGGGAGCAAAAAAACACAGAAAAATTCAATGTATCTATTAAAAAAAACCCCCAGGAAAATCCCACAGCTGTTTATTTGGATAAGTTAAATAAGGCTTGTTGGCTGGTTTGATCCCGCGGGGTGGGAGCAGCTGCACAAACTGACAGTGCAAAAGTGTGGAGAGCTGCTAAATATTAAACACTTAATCACCTAATTTAATAATTTTTTAAAAAAATCAAAACCTATTATCTATTTATTTAGCTCACAGTAGCTTTTTTAAATACTTTTCAAGGGCCTCCACAACTACATTTGTTTTTTTTTCTTCTTCAACTGAAAAATAATTTTGAAGAAAAAAAAATACCAGTATTTGGTGGGAAAATCTTAACAGATTTTGGAAGTTACTTTTTAATGAGAGAGCAAAAAAATAGGAGGAAAAAAAAAGCAGCAGAACTAAATTTTAAAACTACCAGAGGGGTTGTGAGGTTGTTTTTGTTCCAGATATTCCCTCCTGAAGGTGAAGGGGTTACAACCACAGTTCCTGTCATGCACCAGTTTTACTGAAGCAGTTCTGAGGGTAAAATGACAATAAAATGATGCTAAAAAAGCCTCCTTATCATTTTATGGATGCCAGAGCCCAAAAGTAAACACGAAAATTGGTGTTTGTCACCAAATGAACGAGTCATAAAAGGAGTTCTTGGAAGCACAAGCATCAGACTGTGCAAATAAAGCAGATAAGGGATGTTAAACATTAGGCAGCAGAAAGTTAGAGTTGATTATTTTACCTCTTTATCACTATCATTATTATTATTATTATCATTTATTAATTCGAGCATCCTCATTGTTAAGAACTGATTGCAGTTGTTTTATCAAACTGATCATGTTGCTGAACAGCAGCTTTTTAACCTTTTTTTTTTTTTTTTTNAATATAAAATCTTAAGACAAGGAGAAGCAGCTTCCTGGAAGGAATTGAAACTTCTTTTTCACTCTTACCTTTTTGCTCCTAACAATGACTGGGTATTTCAGTCCTGAAATGGAATTAGACAAGAGAAGGAATTACTAGAACAAGTAGCAGGGAACTGACAGAACAAGCAGCTTGTTACCAGGAAGGAATTTTTCTCTGGAATATCTTCCAAGCTATGGAAGAACTACTGTTGTATAATTAATATTGTTGGACATGACTGTATTTATTAATTAATGGGGGTTTTATTCTTCCCTCTGTGTGCCAGCACAGATCCAACCTGCCTTCGGGATAAGGAAAATCACTATCACAAGAATAAACATGCAAGATTCAGATAAATCTGATTTTAAGAGGAGAGAACAACTTTATTTCTCCATTTTACTCTCGCTTTCTTCCATCAGTTTAAAATGTTTCAGCTGAAGGGTGACCTGCCTGCAAAAAAAACCCCAAGTGACTTTGCTGAATACTCTCACTAAGATAATTTTGCCTTTTTTGTCATCCCTAGGAGACAGAAAAATTCAGAAATTTCAGTTAAAACAATTGTGTTTTGAACACAGTAAATGGAGGGCAAAAAGAAATCCAGCCTTACCATCTTCGCTTTCTGGAGAACTTTCTTTGGCCATCTCCATGTTTGTGACTTCAAAACCAGTCAGGATTGTCCCACCTGCTTCCTGGAAGTCTCTGGCATAGGACTGGGCCACTTGTTTGTAATCCACAATCCCAGTGTAGGGAGAATCAAGGGCCATCAGTCCCTGGAAAGGTTTTAAAGACACAGAGGAAGAGTGAAGGTTGGAATATTTCATCTGGAATATCTGCAGTGCCATGACAAGGGAGTGCTGCTGTCTCCCCCCGTGCTCAGCTGGATCTGGAACATGCAAAGGATGTTTTGGGGAGCAGATCCAAAATGTTTACAAGGGAAACCAAAAAGATTTTAAAAGATTCTTTTCCAGAAAATTTCTGTCTGTGCCTACAACCACTCCTAAGTCACACCAGAACAAGCTGCCAGATGAAACAGGGAATTTACATCCAGGCTTTCCTTTCAAACAAAGACAAACTGATCAATAACAAATCTGTGTCCCAAAAACTCCACACATTCCTGCTGCTGGGAAAATCAACAGGCTGAGAAGTGCTAAACAACAACAAATCCAACTGCACTGAAACTGGCTTGATCCAAATCCATTTTATGGATGGGAAGGAATTTTCAGCCTCTTCTGAACTTGAACCTCAAGGCCAGAAAAAATATTTGTGTTCAATCACAAGATGTTTTCACCTGAGGAAACAGCTCCTACCAGCTAATGAGAAGGATGGCAAGGCCTTACCCTGCAGAAGGGCTCCTTCTCCTGGATTTCCTTGGCTCCAATGAGTTTCAGCCCCGGGACATTGTTCTGCAGCCCCCTCTCATACAGAGCTTTGAGCCTTGGAATTTCCTCCTGCTCCACGGCCACAATCAGCTTTGGGAAAGAAAGGCACAGCAGTGAGCAAAACAGAGCCAGGGCAGGTTTGGCACCAAGCTCAAGCACTAGTGAATGAGTGAACAATGGTGAAAAATGGTTGGTTCCATTAATGGCACAAAATCCTGTTGCTGAGGAAGCATTAGTGTATCAGAGAGAATTAAAAAATAAATGCTAAACTGTGGTTTGAGTTACTATCAATTGACAATATCTGCCAGAGGCACCCTGAGACGACTGAGTCTGAATGTGAAAGAACAGAGTATGAATTTACAGAACCACTGGGATGCTTGCAGAAGTCAAACTGAACTCAACCCAAGATGTACAAACCTCAGAGAGCCTTGGTAAGAGAGTAAGGACATGTTCTGACATGGTCTGAGTGGAATTGTACCAGTTTCACTTCGTGTAATCAAGGAGTCTGCTCACAGCTGCCACAGGAGATAAATCCAGGCTGGGAATTACCTGTGCCAGGTTTGCACAGACCATGGAAGGATTTCCAGGGCCACCTCACAGGTGTGAAGCTCTCCAAGCCTGGGGCTGCTTTAGGGAAAGCTTGTAGAGTTTCACCATTATCTTCCCTGGAATGAACACTGCCGGGGAAGTGTCATGGAATTGTGGAATTGTTGAGGCTGGAAAAGCTCTCTAAGAGTCCAACTGATCCCTCAGCACTGCTGAGGCCACCACTGCCCCATGTCCCCAAGTGCCACATCCACTTTAAATCTTTCTAAAGCTTTTAAATCTCTCCAGGGGTGAAGACACTCCAGCACTGCCTTGGGCAGTTGTGCCAGGGCTGGACAATCCTTTCCAGGAAGGAATTTTCCCCAATATCAAACCTAAAGCTTTGTGGTGCAACTGGAGGCCGTTCCCTGTCCTCCTGTCCCTGTTCCCTGGGAGCAGAGCCTCCCCCGGCTGTCCCCTCCTGTCAGGGAGTTGTGCAGAGCCACAAGGTCCCCCCTGAGCCTCCTTTTCTCCAGGCTCAGCCCCTTTCCCAGCTCCCTCAGCCTCTCCTGGGGCTCCAGACCCTTCCCCAGCTCTGTTCCCTTCCCTGGACACGCTCCAGCCCCTCCATGTGGCTTTGCTGGGAGTGCCAGCACAGGGGACAGGCATTGCCCTGCTCCTGCTGCCACCCTGGTACAAAATACACAAATTCAGTGTCCCCCAGGCTCCAGCTGATCCCTTCAGGACAGGAGTTTGGAGCTATTGTCCCCTCAGGTGTGCTGCTGCACGGATCCACAGTGCCACCCTGTGCCCAGCCTGGCAGCACAGGGAGCACAGAGCAGACAGAAATTCAAATTTATCCCTCAGGGCTAAAACCTTGGGGTTAGGATAGAGAGTCCCGTGGAAACAGCAGCACAGTGCCCAGAGAGAGCTGGAAAACCTGAACTGTGTGTTAGGAATAGCTGGGAAATGGATACAGAGCTCTGTTTCACTGGAATGCTCTGCCCAGCCCTGGTTCTCACCTTGCACCGAAGGCACATTGAATTAAAAACGGTTCACAGCATAAAAGCAGAGTCATGAAAAACCTTCTCTCAAACTGAGACTCATCAGCAGGAAGGGGCGATTTGGGGATTGTGTACATTAGACACATTTCTCTATAAAATCGTGTGCAACTTGGAAAAGTGTGGAGAAAATCCACAACCAGGCTTTTGCCATATGTTGTAACCCACATTCCACAGCTTCAGTTTCCAAGGGCAAAGCAGGGAATCCCAGGAATTCCTGTACCTTCCCACACTGCTTGTAGGGAATTCCCTTCTGGTCACAGTATTTGTAGCAGAGAGCTGCCCCCTGCACACAGAGCTTGGCCTTCAGGGAGCCAGGGGTGTAGTAAATGCCACTGTGGATCACACCACTGTTGTGTCCACTCTGGTGATGGGCTAAAGAGAAAGAAAAATACACTGTTAGAGCGCATTTGTTCCCAATTAATCACTTCAGCTGTCAGAAAAACGAGTCAAATGAGGTCCTGCCTTAAATCAGCATCATAAGAGATGAATCAAGTGAGAGAACTGCACAAGTAATTCCTCCCCTGGCCTCAAAAGGTTAGAGAAACACTGACACAGCTAGCCCTGGTTAATGATAATCCATCCCAGCCTGCATTGTGTTGGATCAACAGGGGAAAAAAAACCCCTAAAAACACAAGTTTTTCCTTCAAGAACAAGCCAAACAATCAAAATGTTCTACAGGCTAAAATTAATTTTTAAAAATCCAATTTTTACAACGAAATGCATCTCTTAAAGCCTCATTAACACAGTATCTGTGCAATCCACAATTCCTTTGGACATGCTAGCAGGCCTGGGAGGATTTTTGAGTATATGTGAATTGGATTAGGTTGCTATTTGCTCTTTGCAAGCAGATAAAATAGAGGTGAAAAATACCACAAGCATTTTTACTGAAATTTGGTCAGGTTTATCTCCCCCTTAAGGTGTGGATACCCAAAGGTCATTCCTGCTTGGCAATCACACAGCTGTTAAGGACTTTGGGTCTTGAGGATAAAAAGTCATTTTGTGTCATTCAAGGAACTTCTCAAGAGGAATTTACAGCCTAGCTGATGGAGATATTGAAGACAAGATTTTGGGCTCACAGGCCCTGTCTGGAGTTAATCACTGATGTCTATCCCTTGGGATTCTGCCAGCTCCATGCAGGACCTGCCTGTGCCCTTCCACAACCTGCACCACTCCTCATCCTGGTTATTCACCCTCCTGCTCCTCTCTCCTGACATTCCTGTGCTGTTGCAGTCCCAGCAGTCCCACTGCAGCTTGCACACAGCTCAGCAGCAACACTCAGGATTTTTTAACTTAAAATTCCCAATCTGAAGTCCCTGCAGCCGAGCCCGGACCGATGACAACTCTGCTTCTCTGCTGAAGGACACGTCCTCAGGAGAAGGGTGGAAGAAATTCCCAGTTAGGGGCGAGCCATCACAGAATCCCAGGATGGTTTGGGATGGAAGAGACTTTACAGATCACTTTGTGCCACGGGCAGGGACCCCTTCCACTATCCCAGGCTGTTCCAAGCCCTGTCCAACCTGGCCTGAAACATTCCAGGGTGTGAAATCCACCACCCGCTCCAACAACGAGGGCAGGCGGCGACAGCCCCGAAACTGATCCCCGCACACAAACACCCACAGGGCTCCGGCAGCGTGTCCTGGGGCACAGCCTCCCGGTGTTCCCTGTCCCCCGTTCCCGCCCCGTACCCGGCTCCTGCTCCTTCTCCAGCACGGCGAAGGCCAGCGAGGGATGGCGCTGGATGAGCTCCCGGGCCGCCGCCAGCCCCACGATCCCCGCGCCCACCACGGCCACGTCGAAGGAGCTGCGGGGACACGGACACGGCATCACAACAGCCCGGGCACCGCAGAGGGGACGGGGAAAAGGAACGGGGGAAAGGGGGGAAAGGGTAAGCGAAACATGAATTTTGAAGCATTAAGGGCTTTAGTCAAAATAGATATTGCTGAGGTAATACAGACAAACTTCCCTTTGTTAACAGAAGCCGGATTTAAGGAACTGGTAAATCGTGAAGCCTGTCAAACTGTGTATGTGCATCCTGACTGATCAATGGACTCCAAAAATACAATACAAGCATCAATCAAACAGTCCTGGAAAAACGGGATTTAGTTGTCACGTAGCACTAAAAGGTTAAAAAGTCAAAGCGAGGAAGACCCATCTTACTTCATCATTTTGAGAACCCACCCCATAAAAAGACCACCGACCCATTTCAAAGAACAAACTACACATGCTTAATAGCTTTTGGCTAATTACCACATGAAGTGGAGAATGGGATGTACCAGAGTCATGAATATGCATTTGTGTTTTGGGTATTCAATACTCCTGTGCATAAACAGACCCTGGGATCATCTGTGAGTTACGGTGTGTATTTGGGAGCTGTCCCGCACCCTGCCCGGAGTCGTAATAAACATTCACTTTCTAACTTTAAACTGTTAGAGAGTCACTGTCCGTCACAGTGGATATCGGTGTTAGATCAATATCCATATTTTTTAAATAATTCATAAGGAGAGGGGAAGGGGATGCAAGGAATAGCGGGGACAGAGAAAGGGGATACAAGGAATAAAGGGGATATAGGGGAGAGGAAAACGGGATAGAGGAAAGGGGATAGCAGTGATTAATGATGTAAAGGGGATAGCGGTAATTAATGATGTAAAAGGGAAAAGGATAGGGATAGCAGATAGATAGAGGATGTGGGGGAAGTGACTATAGGGAATATAGGAAAAGTGATTATACAGAATATAGGGGATACGGGAGAGAGGAAAAGGGGACAGGGAAAGGTGATAGAGCAAACAGAGGATATAGGAAACAGGAATAGGGGAAGAGGAAATAGATAGGGGAAAATGATACGGAAAGGGAAGGGGGAAGTGGATGAGCAGAGGTAAGAAGAGAGGGGAAGGGGAAAGGATAGGGACAGGGGACAGGGATAAGGTTACGGTTAGGGACAAGGACAGGAGAAAAGACAGAGTCAGGGGAAGGTGCGGTGTGAGGCGGGCCCGCCCCGCCGCCCCCCGGCCTCACCTCGGCCGCCGGCTCTGGAGCCGCCACAGCGCCCCGGCCCCGCCCGGGCCCGCGCGGCCCCTCAGCGCCGCCGCCATCTTGGGGGCGGAGGGAGCGCCGGGGCCGCGGCCGCGTCCTGCTCTCCTCCTTCTCCTCTCCTCCTCCTTCTCTCCCCTCCTCCTCCCGCTTCCCTTGCCCTCCTGCCCCGCTCCGCCGGGCAGCGCAGCGCCGCGCCGGCCTCCGGGCAAGGTTCTGCTGCTGGGCGTCGGGGGCGGTGACGGGCTCCCCCCGCAGCCGTGGGCCCCGCCGGGCTGACAGCCCCGGGCAGGCCTTGACGGCGGCACGGCCTTGCCCTGCTGCTGCTGCTGCTGCTGGCGCTCCGAGTGACGGCTCCCCTTTCCCCTCTCCCGGCTGCGAGAAGGTGATGATGGCGTTGGGGACACTCTTGAGGAAGCCGCCGCTGCCGCCGGGCAGTTGTAGAGCCTTCTGGGGATGGCTGAATGCCGTGTTCAACAAGTAAGAGTGAGTCGCTGGTTAATAATTAACTTTCAGATCCTTCAAATTCTCTGCGCGGTTTGTGAAGCAGAACAGCCAAGCCCCTACGCTGCAGAAAACGTTTTCTGTCATTAACGCTCCTCTTTCCCCCAGATTGCATGTAGGGTGTCGGCAAGGGGTCATTCCATATCTGCTTCCCATTCCAAAGCTGTGACCTTCCAGAGGAAGGTGTGTGCTCTGCTCCTTCCCTGGAATGGCCAAGGCAAGCTGGTCCATCCCTAAATCCTGGTCTTCTTTCAAGCCCAAACTCACCTTAAACAGTAGCACAGTTTTCTTTCCTTACAGACATGGAAGGAAACAGTCAGAAGATTAAAGTCCATTTATATTCTTTTTTTACCAGAAAGCATCTCCCACTTAAGTTAAAAAACCTCATGCCAGACTGAGCACCACACAATGCAGAAATTACCTGTAAACCATTTCCAGTAAATCACATCCTTCCTTCTCTGACCGTGCACATACCCAGATATTTGCTGTGGAGTGTTATTATTATCCATTATTGTTACTCCTTCAGCCTCTGGCTTTATTTTCCCGATGAAATAAAAGCAGGGGAGCATCTGCAGTGAGTCACAGCCCAGGTCTATCCAGCGTGCAGGAATGAGGAGAAACCCAGGAGAAAGGGGGAGAGGATCGGGATTTTCTTTCACACTCCTGTGAGAAATGGATTTATAGAGGATTCCCAAAGCCTGATGGAAGGCTCACATAGTCTGTACATCTGTCTGCAAACTCTGGGATGAGGTGTGCAGATTTAGGCCACAGAATAGAGAAGAGCTTCAGAGAGAAATTGAACTGGAAACAAAGGATGTTCAAAGGATGGCCTTGCAAACAGACCCGATATTTTGGTGAATCAGAACTGTGAAAGATGCACTGTAGCAAGACCACACGGGGTAAAGTAATTTAAAATTTACATGGGGTAAAATAATAGGTGATTGGTGGGAGAAGTATTAGCAGCATTGCGTGGCAAAAGCTCATAGGCTGAAAAACAATTATAAGGTATTAAAAGAAAGAAATAGGTTGGTCATAGTGATGCCTTGGGAAGGCTGAGCTGGAACAGGGACTGGACAGAGCTGGACAATAAAGTAGGGATTTATTGAAAGGCCTTTAAGGTACACCTTGGGCAGGACAAGAGCCTGGCCAGGGCTACACCCAAGGCAGACCAAGAATGGTCACAAAATGGACAAATGGTCATGAGATCTTACATTTTTATAAGTTTTGGTCCATTTGCATTTTGGGGTTTAATTGTCCAATTCCAGCTCCAGGCTGTGAGGTCCCATCCTTCTTGTTCCTCCCTCCAGCCCACCCTTGTTTTGCTGCTGGGCCTGAAAGTTGTCCTTGGTGTGCAGCAGGAGAAGGATTTGTTTTGTGTCCCTGCTGTGTGCAGAGCTGAGTGACACTGACTGTGAGCTCAGAGCTGCACCCCTGGGCACTGCAGAACATGGAATACAGGGGAGATGGAACTTCAGGCATCAATAGAATGGCGTTGAGTTTTACCTCACTTGTAATGACACTGATAACAGAATAAAACCTTTACAAACAGCTCTCAGTAGCTCTGTGTGTGTAGATGTGGGTTATCCCAGCTCTGAGGGCTGTGTGTGTGTCGGTGTGTGTTATCCCAGCTCTGAGGGCTCTCTCTGTGGGTTATCCCGGCTCTGAGGGCTCTGAGGGCTCTCTCTGTGGGTTGTCCCAGCTCTGAGGGCTCTCTCTGTGGGTTGTCCCAGCTCTGAGGGCTCTGAGGGCTCTCTCTGTGGGTTATCCCAGCTCTGAGGGCTCTGTGTGTGTAGCTGTGGGTTATCCCAGCTCTGAGGGCTCTGTGTGTGTCGGTGTGGGTTATCCCGGCTCTGAGGGCTGTGTGTGTGTCGGTGTGGGTTATCGCGGCTCTGAGGGCTGTGTGTGTGTCGGTGTGGGTTGTCCCGGCTCTGAGGGCTCTCTCTGTGGGTTATCCCAGCTCTGAGGGCTCTGTGTGTCGGTGTGGGTTATCCCGGCTCTGAGGGCTGTGTGTGTGTAGCTGTGGGTTGTCCCGGCTCTGAGGGCTGTCTCTCTGTCCCGCAGGGTGGACCATGAGCGGATCCGCGCCGTGGGCCCGGACCGCGCGGCCTCGGAGTGGCTGCTGCGCTGCGGGGCCCTGGTTCGCTTCCAGGGCTCGCCCAAGTGGCAGCAGGACTACAACGCGCTCCCCACGGGGCCCCTGGGCAGGTACAAGATCGAGGCCATCAACGCCACCGACTCCTGCATCATGTACAGGGGCTTCGACTACCTGGGTACGTACCACGGGGGTGGGTCATTAATGCCTTTCATTTTAATTGCCTCGGGGTGTTGTGAATGGCTGTTGTGGGGTTTGACACGCAAAGGACGAAGCAGGCACAGTAGAGGTTTAGGGAAACTTCTTTTTTCATTTAAAATTTGACTCTATTTTTATACATTTGTACAGAAGTTAAGAGATTAGCTACACAGGTCGCTACCTCTTTAACCTGGATGGTGAACATCACCATCAATCACATTTCTCATCCCAGAGGAGAAATATGTAAACATCCTAAAAATACACATTGTTTACATAAAGCTACCTAAAAATCTACAGTACAAAGTTACAAGCACTCAAAAGCAAAAAAACCTAAACCAACAAATAACTGTGGAATTGCTGGCGTTCACTACCGTATATTAACTTTTGCAAATGAATCATGGCAGTTTTGATATAATTCATAATTACTTTTGTAGCCCTGGTTCATGCCTGACATGTTTTGGTTTCTGAAATTCCTTTCCCGGGAATTTTCTGTAAACAAGAGACATGTTTTTAAAAGGGCAAATTTGTTTACATTTGTTCCCTGGGAGGGAAAATCTTCTTGATGTCCCTCTGCTGTGACCAATGTGAGTGAAGAGGTTTGTCTTTGTGTCCCCAATCCAACTGGTCTGTGTGGAATCGTATAAAAGGGAGACACATCCCAGAAATCAAGGAGTCATTTTCAGCCTTCTGAAGCTGGAGTCTTTGTGTCATTATGGTGTACTCATGCATCACACTTTTAACTATTTGTAATAATTTTTTAAGTGATTTGTAATCACTTTTAACTATTTTTGAGATCATGTAACTTGTCAGCCTTTGTAGCCAATGCCCTGACATTGCACACCTTATGTACAATGTTATGTACAATGTATATGTTCTACATGCCCTAGCCATGTGTAAATATATATATATTACTGTAATAAACATATAGTTTAAGCTTTTGCAAAATATCAAAATAGAAACTGTGTGGTGGGCGTTGTAATGTTAACTTTTGCCAAAATAGCTAATGCTTTTATTTTTATAACTAACAATAGGAAGAGTAATTCAGATAATGTTTGTGAGAATAGCTAAAACTATCTATACAATTAACATTATCTATATAAGTTACTATAACATTACTATCTATATATTACTGTCTATACTATCTATATCAGTAACATTAAAGAAACCACACAAATGACACTAAAAAGATAAGAAGAGGATTCCTGCCAGTGACCCTTTGACTTTCAGTAACTCATTTGTTGTTGTAAAAAAAAGCCATACACATTATAAAGAAATAGCATGTACATTATAAGAAAATCACATACACAACTCCCAAAAATCCAATCTGCACCATTACACATCCAGTCAAGAGTCAAACCAAACTAAAGAATTCCCAGAACATATAAAAGAACTCAAAGGAATGTATATATATATACAATCTTCATAAATAGGCATTTGATCAATGCAATAAAAAGTATATTAAAAGAGTTATTGTAATAAACCAGTGTACAGCTAGCTATGGTTATGCACCCAGTGCTGTACAGTCCCTTTTTATCCCTTATTAAACATAAAAAAAAAAAAAGTAAAGCTCATTTCTCACAAAAATATGAATAATGGTGCCATTTTCTCCTTCCTTAGCAAGATACTCATAAATCATTGGTGGTTTTTCTCCCCCCTTACAATTCAGTCCCTAAGGTTTTGCTGGAGGTGGGCTATGAAGTGGAAAAACATTGGGAATTTCAGCTTTTACCTGAAGTGGCTGTAACACAAATGTCATTGCGTTTGTAACAAAAAGCACTCTAAATATTATTTTGCTTCTGCACCAAGGGATGATTTTGGTGTGTCTGCAGTGGTAATTCTGCTCATTCTCCAGGCATTTATGATGTCTTCAAAGGCAAATAAAAAGCTTTCTTAAATCTCTTAAAAATAAGAGATTAAACAGGTGTTTCAGGTGGTCTTTAAATAACAGAAACCAAAATGAGAGCAGGGTGGTTTATTTTTTCATAGCAAGAGACCCTGAATTTCTGACATGTCAGAGTCATGGTTTCTTACCCAAAATTGTGTAGGTTTTTTGTTACCTGCCCGTTCCAAAGCTCTTGAAATCTCACCAAAATGATTGAAACCCTGAGTTTCTCCTAAATCAGGAGTACCACAGAGGGACTCTGGAGATTCAGAGCCGCGTGTTACTGTATCAAGGGACGTGTTGGTGGCTGCTGTTGGGGGCAGTTATTAAATTGAGAGCTGAACAAGCAGCACAGGCCGGGACTGTGAAGCAAATCCTCCCTTTTGCCTTGGCAGACGGCCTGGAGCACGTGGCAGATATCAAACTGGAGAAGTGCATGTACATCCAGGACGAGTGTCTGCAGAGGCTCAGCGACACCAGCACCCTGCAGAAGAGCCTGCAGCAGCTGAGGATCATTTCCTGTGGCAATGTCACCGACAGAGGAATCCTTGCACTCCACAAGCTGAAGTATGTGAGGCCCTGAGGGCTTCCCCAGCACCCTGCTCTGGGCTCCTTGGGATTGTGCTGTGTGTAGGGGCTGCAGTCTCACTGTGTCAAGCCCACAGGGCTGTGGGGTGGCTCATTTGGGGTGGATAAATAATTAATGATCAGTTTGGCTTCTGTTCCTGAGCCCTCTCCTGCAGCAGCTCTGTGTCCTGTAGCTTTCAGTGCTTCCTCCACCCCACAGCTCCTGTCCTGCCACCCTCTCTGTCCCTCTCAGGCTGTGGGACAGACCTGGGTGCTCAGGAATGGGATGCACTTGGACACTGCAGCTAAATGCCCCAAGCCCCCACTTCAGAAACAAACTTCCAGTAGAACCAGTCCCCATTTAAAATACTCAAAACAGCTGCGGTAGAATAATTTCTCCAATTCCTCTGCCAGCAGTTCAATGACAGGTGCCCATTTTCTTTTGAAATATTTACAGGAACTTGGAATATTTGTATCTGAGTGACCTTCCTGGGATCAGAGAGAAAGAAACGACCTTCCGTGTCCTTCAGCAGGCACTGCCCAACCTGCAGCTGGAGCTGGATTTGGAATAAACACAGCAGCAACAACTGAGATGTGATTTCCTAGGATTTATCTTACGTTGCATAAATGAAATTGTAGACACTGCTGTATTTCCAGTATGGAAATAAGCTCAGCTCTCCCAGTCCAGCCTCAAAGGTGTATGTGACCTTTTAAGAAATGGTGCAGTTAAGTTTTATTAAGCTTAAACAACAGACAGGGCAGGCCTCTGCACGTAGGCTTCTGTTTGTTTTTCTGGGAAGCTCTGAATACCTCAGTTCTAGTTTGCAGTATTCTATTGCACAGGAGCAGAGTGGCACGGGGGCAATGGTGGTGTGTGGTGCTGGTGCTGTTCCCTCTGGGGGAATCTCACCCCGTGGGTGGGTGCAGATTGAATAAAAGAGGTTCTGGGTCTTTTTTGTGTTGTCACACTTGGAGTTTTGTGTGGTTTAAGGATCAGCAGGCAGGCAGGGTCATCCCCTCAGGAGCCCAGAGCTGCTGAAGGGAACAGGGCTGTTTGTGGAGGAGCAGCAGCTCTTGAGCACAGCCTTGGGCACGTCTTTGCTGTGCTGCCACAGGCTACAGCAGTTCTGTGAGCTCTGGAGTTGCATCCCCATCCCTCCTGATAAATAAAAGCCATTGAGAATTGTTGAGGTTGGAAAAGTCCTCTGAGATCGTGGAGTGCAAATGTTTCCCCAGCACTGCCAAGGCCACCACTCACCCGTGTCCCCAAATGCCACATCCTCGTGGCTTTTAAATCCCTCCGGGGATGGTCCAGCAGTGTCCTGGTAGCTGTGCCAGGGCTGGACAATCCTTTCCAGGAAGGAATTTTTCCCTAATATCCAATCTAAACCTCCCCTGGCCCAGCCTGAGGCCGTTCCCTCTCCTCCTGTCCCTGTTCCCTGGGAGCAGAGCCCACCCTGGCTGTCCCCTCCTGTCAGGGAGTTGTGCAGAGCCACAAGGTCCCCCCTGAGCCTCCTTTTCTCCAGGCTGAGCCCCTTTCCCGGCTCCCTCAGCCTCTCCTGGGGCTCCAGACCCTTCCCCAGCTCCATTCCCTTCCCTGGACACCTCCAGCCCCTCAAGGCCTTTCTTGTGAGAGACTCAAAACCGCCCCCAGGATTGGAGGTGGGGCCTGGCCAGTGCCGGCACTGGGGGAATGGCTCATCCTCGGGGACAACACGGCACGTGCAGTCACATCCCTGGCTTTTGGGGGCAGGGAAGGGCAGAAGGCAGAGACTCCAAGCAGGCAGTGCTGTCTCAGAGATGCCTTTCCATGTGTGAGGAAACACAAGGCCAACAGGCACACACAGGACACGGCATCTGTCCCACTGAAAGGGCTGTCACTCCTGTGGAACACAAAATGTACTGGCAAAACCTTTTTCCTTTAAGTGTCAATGAGAAGAGGACGTTCTTGCCCAGTAGTAAAGCTTTATATAGTAAAATACTTCCAGTAAATTGGAAAAAGAATCTACATTTCTTTTATTCAAAATTAACACAGTATTATATTCTGAGATTCCACAGACCCCAGTCGTTCTAATACAAACACTTAGGTAGAACTCCTGCCTGTGTCTGGCCAATGTTATAAATTACATTCATGATTAGCTTTGATAAAATCATTTTTGTAACTACAAGCAAGTGCCTTCACTCTTGTCAGAAGCAGAATTCAAGGACAAAACTTGCAGGAGAAGCTCTGGAAAGCCTAAAAAACAACAGGAATATCGTTGCTGTGTTCTGGGCATGGTGCCTGCTGGGCCCGTGAAGTCACCAGCAGCACTCGGAGCTCCGTGAGGGCAGGAGTGAGCCCCGTGTGTCCCTGGAGCTGAGAGCTCCCTGCCCCTCTCAGCCTGGGCTACACCAGCACATCTCCCACCCCTCCAGCAGCACAGCCACAGCTCCTCACACAGCAGGGACCCCAGGGACTCGTGTGTTTGGCAAGGCCAAGCTCTCCTGCCAAGCCTGAAATGCAGGGGACAGACAGGGCAGAGTTTGAAATGTCATGCTGGAAGCACTGGGATGGGGTAATCCTGAAGCAGGAGGCAATCAGGAATTAGAGCAGGATGTATTTGCCTTTGTACACAGAGCACTGAGATGAGTTTGGAGCTCTCTGTGCACCATTTCCTGACCACCAGTGACCCACATTAGAGGACAGATGGCTCTGGCCATGCCGTAACTTTCAGTAATTCAGTTTTCCACTGCCTGTCCTCCATTCATAAATCCTGGAGGACTTTGAACGACTGAGTTTTGATCTGCCACCTGGTCAGATGTTGGGGAAGTGGTACTTTGATTTCCTTGTTTTGCAGCAGTTCTTCTTGCTGTCCAAAGCTGGGAGAATGTTGCTGCAGGTCAGCTGAGGCAGGTGCTGTAACTAAAGGAAAAGTTACACCGTGGGTATTTGTTTGGAACTGGAATAAAGCACGCATGGAATCAATTTCCACGTGGAGTATGAGCTATAAAACTATTCCTACTGTAATCCTGTACTTTCCAAGCTGAGATTCTGGGGGTTTTATGACTGAATTGCAACTACAACAACTCATTCAAGAATTCCATTAGGCAAGAAAAATATCCCAGGTCATAGAGATGGAAGAGGCCAATCAGTTTGACCCAGGAATTGACATCCTGTAGCAGTTCAATCCCTCACCTCCAGCTTCCCTGCGTGTTCCCAGCTCAGCACTGGAGCTGCCATGGGGAATGTGGCTCACAGGAATAAAACACTGTGGAATGAGTTGCACTGTGAGGCTGGATTTGGGGACTTGGGATGGAGTCTGGAAAAGCCAGAGCAGTGGGAAGACATTTGCTTGGCAGTTCCAGGTGCAGAAACACCTGGTTTGTGGGGTAACGAGTGGAACTGGGCATGGGATCCTGTCCCATCAGCAGCTACAAACAGAAGTGGGGTTTATTCCATCTCCACAATTCAGGATTAAAAAGCACCAGAGCATTCAAAATTAAACCAGCCACGTCAGTGTGTCCAGTTTGCTCAGGCCTCCTGCTGCTCTTTGTCAGGGATGCACATTCCTGGATGAACCTTATCCTGTGTGCACAGTTCTGTGTGTGCCTTATTCCCGATTCCAAACAGGGCTGTGCTGTTTATCCCCAGTGCCCCATGGAGCCCCAGTGCAAAATCCAGTTTGTACCGAGTTACTCTTTAGCCAGGGGCTTTGTTTTCTCCTCAGGATCAAACTGAGACCAGCCCAACACCCTGGGAGCCAACAGAAGAACAGCCCCTGCTGCAGTGCACCCCCACACCCCAGCAGGTGTAACCCTATTAGGAAAAGATTTGGGTTTCAGTCTTTGTATCACCTATAAGGAAAAGAACCAGAAACTTTGATGATCCACTCAGTGTAACTGGCCCAGTGCCAGTACAAAGGCACCTGCTAGATCCTTGAGCTGTTCCTCAAGGAATGTGGCTGTTTTCTATTGGGCACCAAGCCAAAAACCCCTCCTGGATCGTTGAATACTTGAGAGAGAGCTCGGGAGTCTCTCAGTGCATTTTCAGGGTGTCTTAGCAGGTGTAAGGAATCTCCCTGCACTGTGCATGGCTTCTATACTTTTCTTCTGTATAGTTTGTTATTTGTGCTTTAATTAAAACCTTTTTGCTTTTCCAAACACCTCCGATCGTGCCATCTCGCTAATTTTAAATTAAATTTCAATTTAAGTTTTAAAGCCATTTCTAAGAGGCTGCTGGCATCCTTCAGAGTGCAATGCACCTTTGTGGGGCCAACAACACTCCGGCCTCATGCAGAAATTCACCCCAGCCCCCACTCAGGCACAGGATATTAAATCCTGTGGAAAGCTCACCCCTGGCACGTGTTTCCGAGTCAGCCTGGCTGGTTTCTGAGGGCTCTTGTCACGTTCCTTGCCCAGCTCTGCTGCCTCCCTAAAGCTGTCAAAGTAGGGCTGCTGCAGCAGCTGCTCACAGCTCTGCCTCTCCGCGGGGTCCATCCGAAGGCAGCCCTTACAAAAGGTGACACAGAACATTCCTTACACAGCTCCTGCTGCTCCCCACAGCCCACCGGGATTCCCACAGGTACCAGGGTTTTTAATGGATTCTAAGAGCGGCTTTTCGGAGTCAGCATGAAGCTTGAGGAGCAGGTAATTATCCAGCAATTACAAGAATTAATGATGGGATGGTTTGGGTTGGAAGGGAACCTTCAAGATCATCAGTTCCAACCCCCTGCCATGGGCAGGGACATTTCCACTATTCCAGGTTACTCCAAGCCCTGTCCAACCTGGCCTTGGACACTTCCAGGGATGGGGACTCCACAGTTGTAGCAGGAGTTGTGGCTCAAGGAACAGGTTCAATCACACGGGGCAGCAAACCAGGTCTATTTTCCAATGATTCCCTGATAACTCAGTCCCAGACTCTCACAGCAGATGATCTGTTTATCCCAGTGCAGGGCTCCTCCACAACCTGGAGTTTCCTTACCTTCATGAGAGCCAGTGCAGAGCATGAAATATTGGGGAATTTCATTTCCAACGGTTCCTGCAGGGAACAAAAACAATGACTGGACTCACATTAGCAAACTTCCCCTTCATCAGGGTACCAAGACCCAGCTTCCCACAGGAACATGAGCTGCTCCTCACAAAATGCCTCCAGCATTCCATGTGCTCAGAGGCCTGGCAGCACTGAGGGTGTGCCACCAGAAATGGGGGAAAGCAGCAGAGATTAAACATTTTTTGACTGCTTTTACACAGGCTGTAAGTTGAAATGTCACGAGAGGTTCAGCCACCTCCAGGTAATATTCTGGTGCACACTGGCAAAATAGAGGACAAAGCTTTTGCACAGGGAAAAAAAGCTGCACGGCAAAGGATGGGGAATGGAGGGAAGGGCAGCTGGAGGCAGCTCTCACCATGCTCTCTGGGTCTGGAATTCTCACCCCACTGAAGAACTGGTTGGCGCTGAACACTTGCTGGTGCCTGGGAATGAGATCCCCTGCAAGCAAGAATTTAAAAAATAATAATAAAAAATAATAAAATAAAAATTATTCCAAAAATTATTGGAATGATTTGCTTAATTTCACAGTGCCTGCATTGAACATGGCTGTATCCTCTAACGAGGCTGATGCCACCCAAGACAACATCTGAGGAGGTGGAATATCACCAAGCGAGCCAAGGCAATGTTCTTTTGTGACAATTAATGTCCATTCTGGCCATCGCTGATCCCACACCCCTGTGACTGTGCTGAAGGAAAGGCAGGGCCACAAGTGTTCCAGCTTGAGGGAAATTTAACTCCCTTTGGGTGAAATTCTCTGTGAACACTCTGAGGGTGCTGTACAGGGAAGAGCTGGAGCACAGCCCCACCTGACCCTGCTGCAGCTTTTCCCCAGGGCAGCGTTTGTTGAAGCTCAGAGCACCCCAGAGAGAGGAAAATGTTAAAATCAAATCCACAGCAAAGGAGCCAGTACAATGCCAAGCCCAAAATGGCACAGCTTCAATCAAGGAGCTTTGCTGTGTGAACACTGCCTCACTCCAGCACCTGCATCCAACAATCAATGGGAATCTCCTCTGGCTGAAACCCTGTCATTAAAAATAAATTACAAGTGCCTTACACTGGCATTAATGAATTCTGGAGGATGAAGCAAGCAGTGATGAACTCTTTTTCAAGCTAAGGAGCTTATCTGTTTAAAGCCATTAGTCACCTTTGTAGCTCTATAAACCGCTCAGTTAAAATTACAACTCTCTGTTTATTCCGACAAATTTCAGTTAAAAGTGGGGGGTTGTTCGTTGTCACCCAAGAAATCAGATGTTACACACCAAAACTGAAAAGAATCAATGGCACTGGATTAGTTTAAGTGTTATGTGGGATAATGGCTCCTTTATTTAACAAATAAATATGGAGTGGCTCCTAAATTCCTGGATGAACAAGAAGAAACACGTGGCACGGACAAGCTGTGATGTTCACACAGCCATCAACAGGCACTGACAACGCTTCTGAGACCTCCAAAGCTGCGAGGAATCGACTCCAGCTCTTCACTGACCACTTGGCCGGGTACCAGACCCTGAAAAACACCTGGATCTTTTAAACCTTTACACAAAACGCTCCTGGTCCTTTCCGATACAGGCACCTCGTGGTTCTGTCTGTGTGGAGACAGCTGGGGTTGCTGCGCTCTCCCGGCCCACCGCCACCCCGAGGGACCAGGAGGGGACTGCAGTGGTCACCAAGCATATCCCACAGGTTTCCCCATCCGCCCTGCAGCCACCCAGCAAAGGAGAGTGGAGGGATGGCTCCAGGCAGTCTGCAGGCAGTGATCCCGATTCTCAGCCCGCAGGGATCGTTGGGAAAACTGGCAAAAGGGAGCTTTGAGTTCTTTACAGCTCTGACACGGAAAACAGGCACAAACAGGCAGCAAGGCCTTTGCTCTTGCTGCTGCAGACACGGGAAAACTCCAACTGTATCAGAATCTCCTCCAGGGCTGGAAAAGGCAGGAAAGGTGCTGCAGTAGCTTCCACTGGGAGCAAAACCCAGCTCCTTCTTAACGACAGCAACCCCTCAGCTAAACCAACACCTTCTAAAGGCAGAGAGCTGGGCGAATTCCCCGCTGGCCACTCCCCATTCCCAGCACAGAGGGCGGGAATCCTTCCCGGGCAGGCTGCGGGGAGCCGTGGGAGCCGGGGAACACTCACCCAGGGTTCTGCGGATCAGGTACAGCTGATCCACGTCCGACTTGCCCGGCCACAGGGGCAGCCCCGAGAGCAGCTCGGCGAAGACGCAGCCGATGGCCCACACGTCCACGGGGGGCCCGTACTGGGTGTCCCCCACCAGCAGCTCCGGCGAGCGGTACCACCTGGTGGCCACGTAGTCGGTGTACGAGTCACCGGGACCCGCTGAGGCGCGGGCAGGGGAGAGAGAGACACGAAGGGGAAGGTGGGATCAGAGCCATGCAGAGCAGCCATCGGCATTTGATACGTTTTTTGGGGCATCTCCTGCGCAGGCCGGAGCTGCTGGAGCAGGGTGAGTCACCGGCCACCAGCAGAACCAATTTTGGAAACACTCAGGAGCTGGTAAAAATCAATGTTTTCCTCCTAATGAAAATGTGTAGAGCGCCACAGCAGGGCCCTGCAGCAGGCGGTGGGCACTTCTCAGAGCCCATGTGATTTGTCTGAAGAGGAGCTAAAAAAATATCCCCAAATTAGGGGGTATATTTACAACGGAAAATGTGAGGCCATTGTTTGCAGAGGCGGCCAGAGGGGCTCTTCCTGCCGGGAAGCTCCAGCTGTGTCTCCAGCCCGGCACAAACAACGCCTGGGCAGCTCCAGGCCGACCTCCACCTCCCAATGCCCGCACCCCCGGCGGCTCCGCCGGCCCGGCAGGGAGCTCGGCTTGTTTTCGGATGTCACCGCCGTGTCTGCGCTCCCTCCCTGCAAGGTTTAGGAATCCCTACCCAGCCTTCAGCAGAGCTTCCCTGGGAAAACACACAGCCTTCGCTACAGGATGATTTGCAGCGTGTCAGTGAGGGCTGGAATGGCTCATCCTACACTCACTGAGTATTCGAGCAAATCCGAAGTCACAGAGTTTGATGACAGAGTGCTTTGTTATCAGGATGTTCTCTGGCTTTACATCCCGGTGGATGCACTGGAAGAAGAAAAAAATAAATAAAGCAAGGTTAGAAGTATTTAAGGTGTCCCTCAGCTAAATTCAACCACACACCGTGCCAGGCAGTTATTCCTGCTGAAAGGGAAGCTGGAAGGATTTCTGAGCAGCAGGACAGTGACCTGTCCATGGCCCACCTTTGGAGGCTCCCAGCTCCAGCTGCCAGCTCTGTATCCCCTGGACCCCCTGGGAAATTCCTGCCAGATGATTCTGCTGACAAAGCTCAGCAGGAGCTCTGCTCAGCACAGCTGAGACACATCCAGAGCTGTGCCCAGTTTGGGACCCTCCAGAGAGGGAAGGTGTGACTCCAGTGAATGGCCACTGAAATTTAAGGGACTGGGGAGTCTGACAGGCAAGGAGAGGATGAGGGAGCTGGGACCATCAGGAAAAGGCTGCAGGAAACTCTTCAGTGTGCATTAAATACCTGATGGGAATGAGTAAAGGAGACTGAGCCAGGCTGTTCTTGGTGGTGCAGTGAAAGGACAGAGACCACGGGCACAACCTCAACACTCAGGAAATTCCATTTAAACCTAACCAATTTATTTTCTTTTTTTCACTGAGAGGGTGGCCAGACACCCAGATTGTACAAAAAGTCTGTGGATCCAGCCTTGAAGACACTGAAATCCTGACTGGAGAAGTTTCTGAACAGTCTGTTCTAGCTGATCCAGCTTGACTGGAAGGGTTGGATGAGAAGATTTCCAGAGGCCCCTTCCAACATCAGCAGTTCTGTGATTCTTTGGAGGTGACCCTGCTCTCCACAACAACTGAACTTGGGCTTGGCAAAGAATTTCTGCTGATCAAACTGACAAAGACCTTTATTTCTTTTGCTCTGCTCAACTCACTGGGGTCTCCCTCATGTTGTCCCTCTCCCATCATCACCTCAGAGCAAACACCCTGGGCTTTCCTTGCCAAGCTGGTGGTAAATCATTGTCTCCTCCTGAGGACTGAAATGCTGCTTATTAAACCACAGTCACAGAGTTCCAAAAAGGGCAGCTGCATAAAACCTCATTACCTGTGATCTACAGCAGCTCAGGCTGCAGCAGCTCATTGTTCCCTCTGCTCTCAAACTCCATCAAATCTTCCAGGCTGAGCAGGGGAACGGAAAAAAATGCAAACCAACAATCTTGGAAGCAGGAGAGACCAGTGGCCAAGTTCCTGTGGCTCAACTGGACATAATTCTCTCAGTAAAGACAAAACACCCATTCCAGGGCCATCTCCTGCCCCACTCTTAAATCTCAAATGTCAGCAGATGGACAAAAACAAAGAGTTTTTGCCTAAAGAGCTTCTGTAAAAGGCTCCTTCTCCTTCCCTGCTTCTTAAAATGTTCCCAGTGAAGTATCTGTCAGGCACACAACTCGTGTCTCCCTCCAGAGAGCAGAGGAGGGAGTAAAATGGGTTTATTGTGTCTAAGTTTTGAAATCTTTTCACTGGTGCCACGATTCATCCCCTTGCCAGTCAACTGAAGGAGTTTCTGTGAAACCAGCAGCAGTTTGCTCAGGTCCCAGCTGGTAAAGCAGGTTCCTGAAGGCCAGCAGTGGTGCAGGGCACAGGGAATGACACAAGGATCGTTCCCATTCTTCCTGGAAGCTCATCTAAGGTCATCAGAGCAAATCATTCCCTGTGTGACAGTGCAGGCAGCTGGTGTGGGTATACACCAACATTTCAGACGTGTTTCCTGTTGGAAACAGGAGAGTCCCTCTGACTCCATGCCATGAAAGCTCTGGAATCAGGAAAATGCCAGCAGAACCCCCCCCTGTGCTCCAAGGCCATGTTCCAGCAATCATTAGTGCAGGTCAGGGCACTCACATTGTGTTTATGGCAGAAGTTCACAGCCTGCAGGGTCTGCCAGGTTATGCTCTTCACCAGGTACTCTGGCACCCTGTTGGAAAAGAACATGGTGTTATTTTGGCCATTAATAACAAATTCACGATTTCAGGGAAGATGGGTGCTGACACTGTACAGGGATCTCTGAGCAAAACCATCAGGGAAGTCAGGAAATCCTTCCAAAGCCAGGCAGGGCAACAAGACACCAGGAGGATTCCTGCCTGGTGCCACTGGGAGCACACAGCAAAGTGTGTGAGTCCCTGTCACATCCTGTCCTGGGGCTGTGCTCAGCATCCACAATTCCTGGCAATCCTCAAATGCCAGCAGGAATTTCTGCCTCAGCGACTCCCAGGGCTGCAACTGCTGGAGTATCCATGGGATAGGTGCATGGAATGCTGCCGTGGCACTGATTGTCCAGAGGGGAGAGGTGAAAAATGGGCCAGGGAAGGGTGCTCAGACAAGAGCATAAAGCTCTGCTTTGGATTCCTCTCCTTCCCTCCCACAGGCAGCAAACACTTCCCAGCCCCCTCTCCTTTCTTCCAGTTACTGGGCAACAGTTCTTGAACTTCCTTGGTTTGTCTGTGATGATCTTCAACAGCCCCAGGAGAGGCAGAAGTGACAATCTTGGCATTTTCCAGCTGAAACACAATTTTATTTCACATGTTTAATGCTGAAAAGCTTCTGATTCATAATAAAGAAAAAAAAAACTATGCCAAAATAAACCAAAACAATGCGAGCCTGAGTTTTTCTTTCAAGCTTGGCTTTCACTTTTCTGCTGTCAGTGGGTCAGTGAACTCTGCTGACACTGTGAGTAGAGATTCCTCCCAGAAACGTCCCAGAATGATGGGGGTGCTGCTCTGACAGCTTGAAAAGGGGATGGAGTTGGTGAAATGAGCTGGAATCAGCACCTCCCCTTAACCTGACCACCAAAGGCTTGACCATCTGCCCTAGCAAAGCTGAAAAGCACAGCATGCAGCCAGCTGTTACACGTTCCTTCACACTGGAGCTGTTCTGATGAACAGGCAGCAGATGGGAAGCGTTTCCTTCAGAGTGAGTTATCCATTCCCTCTCCAGATTGCAGGGTTCAAGGTGGGGTGGCTCTGCTGGGCAGCTCACAAAGCCACGTGCTGTCAGCAGCTTCATTCTCCTGGTGCTCCACACCCGGGAGAAAGGGAGTAAACAACGAGCTCTTGTTTACTCAACCCCCCATCAGTCTCCTGCAGGCAATTCCCAGCCCCGGGCTTGTGAAATGATTTACGGACTTCTGCTCAGCATTTCCACAGCACCAAGGAACCGTGGATAATTAGGGACAGAGGGAGTGGCGTTTACAAGGTGTCAGAACAAACCCCGTGTGTGGCTCACGCTCGCTGCAAGCACCTGTTGGAAGAGAAGTTTTTGCAGAGAGGTGCAGGCACGGCTCCTGGGAGCTCTTCCCTTGCTCTGGAGGGCTGAAAGTGCTCAGAAGTGTAGATGTGTCACTTGGGGACAATGGTTTACTGGTGTGTCACCCTGAACTTTCTGCCTTCTGTCTTTGTTCTTGCAGTTTCTCACGCAGCTTCATTTAACCAATGTATATTTTTTAGAATGTTTCCATACTTCTCCTCTGAGGGAAGTATGATCGATGGTGATGCCCACCAGCCAGGTTGGAGAGGTGGCGACCTCAAGTAGCCAATCTCTCGACCTTTGTACAAATGTATATAAATGGAGTCAGATTTTAAATTAAAGGTTGTTGTTCCCTTGAACTGCTGCTGTGTGGAGCCTCATCTTTCTGTCCCTGAAGTGGGACACTCCCAGCCTCGGCAGGCGACAGTGGTGAACACAGCAGAGCTGCATTAGCAGCCCAACTCGATGGCCTCAGAAGGCTTTTCCAACCTCAGTGATTCTGCAAGTCCCTGATTCTGGATTTGGGTGCGCAGTGCCCCTGCCCCAGTGCCCACAGTGATGGGAGCAGTGCAGGGAGCAGGACACAAGCTGCTCCCAGCCCTGGGCTTTGCTGCTCTCCCAAATGCTCGGCTCAGCACTCTCCCCTCCACGGTGAGTGGGGCACACCGCAGCAACACAGTCCCGGGCACCGGGCTGAGAAAGCCCCGGTGTAATTAATGAATGAAAGGCCCCAGGGCAGCAGCACGGCCAGCCCGTGCCCGGAGCCCCCCGGGGACAGGGGCCACTCACCCACGGGGGTGCTTGTCCAGCTGGTGCAGCACCGTGTGCTCGCAGTACTCGAACACCAGGTGGAGCCGCCGCCGCCTCCGGAACACCTCCAGCAGGTTCACCAGGTTGGGGTGTTTGAGTTGCTGCAACACACACGGGACGGGCTGGTCAGGAACTGCACAGGGTGAATGAGGCTGTGGGGAGGGACAGATTTTTCCTGCAGGGTCACGATTCCTTCAGCTGAACCCTTTCTAGGAGCACAGCTCAGCTATGGCTCAAGTCTCTGTGGAATTATTCTGGGAGCTGACCTAAATGGGTGGGCAACAAGCTCTTCACCAGTGTTCCATCTAACCCTGCCCTCTGGCATTCCCCCATGGCCTTGGATATTGGGAAGGAATTCTTGGCTGTGAGGGTGGGCAGGCCCTGGCACAGGGTGCCCAGAGAAGCTGTGGCTGCCCCTGGATCCCTGGAAGTGTCCAAGGCCAGGTTGGACAGGGCTTGGAACAGCCTGGGATGGTGGGAGGTGTCCCTGCCCATGGGCAGGGGGTGGGATGATCTTTGGAACCCATTCCAACCCAAACCATCCTGGGATTCTATGGTTTCCAGACTCTGGAAACTCCCACTCCACGTCCCTTGGCTCCTGGCCACAAAAATCCCTTCGTCTGGGAGGTGTTTATTGGGCAGAAAAATGATTTATCAGGTCTGTCATTTTCTACTGATGAAACACAACCTCACGCCATCTCTGACAAACAGGAGTTGCCTAAGCCAGAAAGTGCCTCAACAAACAAACAAACAAACAAACAAACAAACAAACAAACACTTGCTATTTGCAGAGAAAAAGCTGAAAAGAGTCAAGCAGGTCTGCACTTGTTAGTGTCAACAGTGTCCCAACACAGATCCTGCTCTGGTGGCTTTGGATCCTTAAGGATGATGCAGTTCCCAGCTGCTTTACAAGGGACCTCTGCCATGATTATTTGATTTTTCAGATGCTTAATATCACTTGAATCTTAATGCAAATCTAGCACTGTTTACTGAAATCATATAGCTACTTTGTTGACTTTGGATAGGAGAAAAACTTAGGCTGCTTCTCCCCAAAATCTAACTGAAAAATAATTACGCTTTTTTCCTAGATGATTTTTTTCCTAGGATAGCAAGTGTACAAATCATGAGCACCCTGGAAAAAGGGCAAAGGGGACACTTCCCATTTCTTGGAACACAAAGCTGGAGGGTACTGCGTGCCATCACCCAGCAGCAAGTTTGTAACAAAGAAATGGGATTTTTTTTCCCCCCACTCAACACATTTCTAAAGCCTCAGGAAACTATGGAGACCAAAGGAACACACGAGTTCCAAAGAGATGGGACAGAGTCCCAACAGTCTGCAGATGCATGAAGCAACAGGCACAGCCTTTGGCTGCAGAATCCTTGCCCAGAAGCTGGGAGTGTGAAAGGAAACCTTACCCAATCCTCTCCCCTTTTCTCCCGGGTCCCTCCTCATTTCTGCATGCTGCATAGACCTGGGGGTGTCACTCACTGCAGATGCTCCCCTGCTTTTATTTCATCGGGAAAATAAAGCCAGAGGCTGAAGGAGTCACCCGTTTCTGTGTGAGGATGAGCTGTCTCAGAGAGGTCAGGAAAGGATCGGCAAAGACGAGGCTCACTGGTGCCCGTTCTGCTGTCGCTTCCACGTGGAATACCTGACCCTGCACAGCCCCCGGCATTCAATCCACAGCTGGATCCTGCACAACCAGGGACTCACAAAGGGCGTTTTAAGGAGGAGTTGGGACAGGTTTATCAATTGTGGATCAGGGAGAGCTGTATCCCCTGGCTGTCCCCCTCCTCACTTTTTGCCCATATTGGCTCCAGCTGTTCTGGGGCATTCCTGAATGCAGAGGGGTCTGTGACACACACCAAGGGCAGAGCTGTGCCCACACTGGCCAGGACATCGCTGACTCCATGAGGGACAGAGCCTGGGTCAATCCCTCTGTGCAGGGCACACCGTGACTGCTGCAGCTCCTGCAGAAGTCTGCAGGCAGGGCTCATGGCCGTGTCTCAGCTCCCAGCCGCTCCTGCCTGCGCTGGGCAGGGTCACCTGGCATCGCCATCCCTGGACAAGCAGCTCGGACATTCCCTGGCACCGGCTTTCTCCCAGAGGAACTGACTGACCTGGGCACTTCATGGTGCTCCTTCACACCCGTCTCTTTGCTTTCCCCCCTCACGACAGACACCGCATCACCTCACAGATGCCCTCATGCCCCGTCTCTTCATGGCTGCCCTCACACCCTGTCCCCTCACGATGCCCCGTCCCCTCAAGACACTCTGTGCCCTCACTGCTGTCCTCACACTTGTAGCCTCACCATGTCCCTTCACTGCTCTCCTCACACCTTGTAGCCTCACGATATCCCGTGATGGATGTCCTCACACCCTGCCCCCTCACGACCGACCCCGGCAGCGCCCTCAGAGCTCGCCGGGGCTCGCCATGGCGGGCACAGCCCGTGCCGCCAGCGGGCTCCGTCCCACCGCAGCCGCCCACCTTGAGCATGCGGATCTCCCTCAGGGCGATCTTCCGGATCACCGGGTCCTCCTCGGACTCCAGGAACTTCTTGATGGCCACAATCTGACCCGTGTCTTTATTGCGGCATTTGAAGACGACGCCGTAGGAGCCCTGCCCGACCTTGCCCAGCTTCTCGTAGCGCTCCATGGCCGGGCGGCCCCGCCGCGCTCCGCCGCCGCCTCAGCGCGGAGCCGGGGCGGGCTCCGGGCGGGAGAGTCCCCCCGGCGGGGACGGCCCCAGGAACCGCCCCGGGGACACCGCCAGGGCCGGGGCGAGCCCCGGGGGAAGGGAGGGAGAGCGGGGGATCTCCATGGCCGGTGCCATGGTCACCCGGTCACTCTGCGCCTCACGATCCCCACCCCGGGCATCATGCCCTATAGCGCCGTTCATGGAGTCACAGAACCGCTCATGGATTGGGTTGGAAGGGACCTTAAGGACCGTACAGCTCCAACCCGCCTGCCGTGATCATGTCTTTGCCCCCCTCTGCCCAGAGGATCGCTAGGTTTGACTCTGTTTTCCTGCAGGGTTGGAAGGGGGAGCAGCCTTCCACAGCCTCAGGAAGCGTCCGCACTTCCCTGGAGGTTTCCGTGGGACATCTCCGCACTGCACGGTTCCAGGATCTCAGGTCTCTGTCACTGAATGGGCTCCTGCCAGCAGCCAGACCCTTCCTTAGGTCGAGCTTTTCCATCTCTGACCATCCTGTTCTCTTTCCTGGTGCACCCGTCTGGGTCCCTGGATCCTCATCCCTCTCCTCATCCCCTGACCAAGGTGGTTCTTTTGTGGCGGTAATTGCTTTCAATATTAGAGCTGAATATAACTGTGGGCACCCCACTCCACCTCATGCCTCCTCCCTCCCCAACCATTTCCTAAGGTGCTTCCCAACTCAACAAAGATCCACTGTTTTTCTTCCCAAGGGATGTGCAGTCCTCACATTTTTGCTGCCAAGATTGACCCCCAGAGATCTCCTGCAGAGGAGGAATATTCCTGTATATATATTTATTTATAAATATAACTGCCAGTAACTGGCAGTTCTTTGTTGTCCAAAGGCACATTCATGGCATCATTTTTTCAACCTCTTTTTTCCTCTACCTCAGCAGATCCCTGAAGATCTGGGATACAGGTACAGCATCTGAAGCACCTGCAGCAAACAGCTGAAGTGTGAGGACAAGGTGTAAACTGCTCTAGATCTGAGCCGTGTTCTCCTTCTCTGAGCAGCTTTTTGAAGCCCACCAGCCCCTGCTCTCTTCCCAGGCACAAAGCAGCCTCTGCTTTTCCAGCCAAATAGCTGAGTGGTTCCTTGGTGTTCCCAGGTGACTGGCAGCAGGGCTGGGCAGGGAATAATTTGTCCCTGCTGCTCTGGTTTCTCCCTGCTGTGCTGTCCCCGGGAGCTGCTGCTGGCTCCCAGCAGTCTGGAGGATGGAGACCAGCGGCGCCAGGCCCTTCCCACAGCAGCCACAAAACCTGGAGACGGGCTGGATTCTCCCCAGATCCCTCTGACAAGGTATTGTTCCCAGCGAGTCACCACGCCACGGATCAAATAAAGCAGTTTATTTGGCATAGACTGAACTGCAACAGAAATTCCTGTGGAACAAAGCCTGGTTACACAAACTGAACGAGTGCAGTTATGAGTCTCAGTTACACCTAACGACTAAACAAGGTTAAAAAAAAAAAAAAAAAAGCACATTTCAGAGTCTCCCAGTCTTGTCCTTTCCATCCAGAGACACCGTGGCTCCCTGATGCGTTGTACCTTTCTTCTTGAAAGAGATGCCAGCACAATTCCAGCTGTATTTTTCACTTGCAAGGAATTTGGTTAGGAAATCCAAAGAGATTAATCCACAGACTGCTCTTCCCATGCTGCTTGTACTGCCAGGAGCTCTGGGAGTCTGTTTTAAGGCTTTCAAGTCGGGGACGTGACCTCGTGCATCCAAAAATTGACATTTTGATAAATGTTGAGTGAGGAAGGAGGGGCTGAGCAAGCTTTTGCTTCATCACCCCCGAGCTCCCCCCGTTAGGCTTTCTCAAGCCTGGTTGAAATTCCACAAAAACAAAGATACAGACAATAGCAGACTAAATTAAACAGCCAAACACAAATGATACTGCTCAGAGTCACCGAGGCTGGCTGGGTTGACTAC
This sequence comes from Cyanoderma ruficeps, assembly GCA_008694505.1. NCBI lineage: Eukaryota > Metazoa > Chordata > Aves > Passeriformes > Timaliidae > Cyanoderma > Cyanoderma ruficeps. The sequence goes on along the minus strand of VZDJ01007753.1, from coordinate 50,433,725 downwards.
AGAACACGCAGGTCTGCTCTGTGGTACGGAACAAAAGTGAGGTTTTACACTAGGAAACAGCATCTTGCAGATCATGCCAAAAAAATGCCACTGTCTATGAAACCAGCAGAAAGCATTTCACAACATGCCATCAGAAATGCTTCAACAGCTAAAGAAGGTTTGATGAAATGAGGACTTTGCTAAGTTTATTCTTTACGATCCAGCAAAACGCCAGCCATTCGTGTCAAAGAAAAATACTTTCAGCTCGTTATTTCTGCATGACAGTGTCATGACCTAAGAGTTATTTACTCCAATTTACTCCAGTTATTCCCCATAAATATTCTGATTTTATTTACAGGTTTCTCTAGTCTTTTAGAGATCTCTTTTAAGTGTTTTCAAAGATGAAGCTGAAATTACCTTCTGTAGTGAATGAGGTAAATTAAAAAGTGTTTGCTCTACAATATCTACACCTGGTGCTTCACTTCACCTAAACTTTTGTTTCAAAGACCAGGAGTGGCACCATTTGAAGTTAATCACCAGTCACTGTTACCTGTGGAGAAGTAATTTCAATACTAGAGAACTCCATTAAAAGACAAAAAAAATCACACGTCCTGCTTTTTATACTGCTGACCCAATTCCAGCTGACCATCCTCAAAGCACATTTTTCATGCTCTGGGGGGTGATCTGTAAATTTTATCCGTACACTTATTACTGATTAAGCTTTGACACAGCGTCAGAACTGAGAGGCTTGACTTGATGTGGACGTCAAGTCGGCAAGGATTAGTTTGGAATGACAGTGGCTAAAATGCTGAATGTCCCCTCTGGACCTTCCTCCCGGCTTGCAGCTGTCCTGAGTGAGGAGACGTCCCTGAGCCACCACGTGGGCCCAGACAATTCCCTCCCTGTTAAATTATGGAGCACGGAGCCCCATGCCAACACAGCACCGAAGCACTCCCAGCTGTCACACACCTTTCCTGCTCTGCTCCAACGACCTGGGAATTCCAGCCTCTCCTTCCTAGGCAGCACATCTCAGGAGCTGAACAAGAATTTAATTAAAAAAAACAAGAACAAAACAAAAACCCTTTCGATTCCAACGTTTCTGAGCTGCTACTGCACCTGCCCGAGGAGTGTTCACATCAAAGCCAGCAGGGTAATGTGAGGTAGTAAAACCAGATGCTCTCCTGGAGTCAGTCTATATTTAATGGTACCTCAAGAATTTTAATTAATGAGGAAGACAAAAGGAACCGATGCGACTCTTCAATGGAGAAAGAGAAAGGAAAAAAAAAAAATTAAAAAAATGCAGGTGACCAAAAAGTGATCAAAGCTTGGATATAAGAATACTGGTTCTTATCATGTTTATTTATACTCCCAGCTGGGGCAGCAGCCATTCCCAAAGCACAGCAGCTGGGATGTGGCTCCAGGCTCCCCTCTGGAAGAGCATAAATAAACCACACGTCGTGGGCAGTCGGGTACATGATACTTTCATTCATTAAGGATGACGACCTGCTACAATTTCCACTTCATGTCACAAGGCTTATCCCTAATTTATGAAAATAAAGCATATATGTTTTGTACATTTATATATATATATGTATAAATATAT